>CM060330.1:51086932-51099432 GCA_030674155.1 Stramonita haemastoma
GACCTGCCAACCTGTATGTTTTTAAAACTTTTTACAAAATTAAATTTTTTTCCCTTTGGGTTGGGAAAAATTTTAAATTTTCAAATTTTTAAAAAATTTCGATTTTTAAAAAAAAGGGGGAAACCCAAAAAGGGGTGGATTTCTTCCTTCCCCCCTTTCCTTTTCCCTTTTTCGGGGGTTTTTTTAGTTTCCCCTTGCCAGTGGCCCCTCTTAAAACAGCCAGAAAAACCCCTTTTTTCCCAAACCAATCCAACCCCAAAGATGTTGCTTAGGCCCCACCGACTGCAAAACCCCAACGGAAACAGGCCTTTTGGGGGGGGGGCCCCCCTCGTCACTTTTTTTAAAAAGGGTTTTTCCCCGTGTGCAATTTTGACTTTGGAAAGTTTTTAAAAGGGGGGTAAAAAAACCCAAACCCGGCTGTCCTTGCGGGGTTTTTACGCCCCCCGGTAAACCCCTTTAAGGGGGCAGCCCGGGGGGGGGCCCCGGTTTTTTGGGGGAAAAACCCCTTGCTTTTTTAAAAAATTTCCCCCTCGAAAAGCATAAAAGAGAAAAAAACCCAAAACCCGTTTTTAATTAAAAACTTGGGGGGCCTTTTTAGACCCTTCCCCTTTTCCGGGAGGGGGTTTTTAAAAAGGGCCCCAGGGGGGGTGAGGGGGGAAAGGGGGGGATTTTTGGGGGGGGGGGGGGGGGCCCACCTTTTGGGGGGGAGAGGTGGGGCCCCCTTTTTCCCCCCCACCCCCACCCCCTGCCCCCCCCCCGGGGGCCCCCCGGCCCCCGGGGGAAAACCCCCCCCCCCCCCTTACCCCCCCTCCCCCCCCACCCCATCCCCGCCCTTTTCTCTCCTTCCCTTTTCCCCCCTCCCTCCCCCCCTTTTTTCTCTCCCCCCCTCTCTCCCCCCCTTTTTCTCTCTCTCTCTCTCTCTCCTCTCTCTCTCTCTCTCTCTCCTCTCCTTCCCTCCCTCCCTTCTCTCTCTCTCCCCCCCCCCCCCCCCCCCTTTTTTTTTCCCCCCCCCCCTTTTTTTTTTCTTTTTCTTTTCTTTCCCCCCCCCCCCCCCCCCCCCCCCCCCCTTCCTTTTTTCCCCCCTTTTTCCCCCTCTCCTCCCCTTCTCTCTCTCTCTCTCTTTTCTCTCTCTCCCCTCCCCGTCCCCTCTCTTTTTTCTCTCTCTCTCTCTCTCCTCTCTTCCCCCTTTTTTTCTCAAACTTCTCCCCCCTCTCTCCCCCCTTCCTTTTCCCCCCCTCCCCCCTCTCTCTCCCCCTCCCCCCCTCCCCCCCCCCCCCCCCCCCCCTCTCCTCTCTCTTTCTCTCTCTCTCTCTCTCTCTCTCTCTTTCTCTTCTCTCTCTCTTTTCTCTCTCTGTCTGTATCATTCATTTATTTTTTTTTTTTTTTCCTCGGGTTTTTTAAAACACGTGCTGACTCCTCTCCCCCCAAAAGTTTTTTTAAGTTTTTCCCCCCCCCAAAAAGTAAACCGTGGGTTTGGGTTCGTACCCGCCTCCCCTTTCCCCCCCTCATTTTCCCCCAAAAAAAATCGAACTGACTGTCAAAGTCATTGGGATGAGACAAAAAAACCGAGGCCCGGGGGGGAAAAGGGCCCCCCAAAAAGCATCGGGCCCCCAACTTTTTAAAAAAACCCGGGTTTCCCCCCTTTTTGGGGAAGTAGTAGGCCATGTCCCCCGGGGTTAGGAGTTTTTTAAAAAATTTTAAAAAAAAAAAAAAAAAAAAAACAGTTGCACACGGGGTTTTTTTGTTTGGGACCCCAAAACCCCTTGGGAAAAAACCCCAAAAATTTTTTTTTGGAAAAAAATTTCCCCGTTTTTTTTTTTAAAAATTTTTTTTTTCGTTATCAGTTCATTTTTTTTTTTGGGGGGGGGGGGGGGTTTTTTTGGGTTTTTTTTTTTTAAAACCCCCACCCCCCTTTCTTTCCATCCCCCTTTTTTTTAAAAAATTTTTTTTGGTTTTCTTTTTTTCCCCCCCACGTCTCTTTCAGGGTTTCCCCCAAAAATCTTTTTCCCCAGTTTAGTCAAAAAATTTTTTAAATATCTTTTTTCCCCCCCCCAACCCCCTTCTCATTTTTTTTTTAAAAAATTAAGTTACCCCCCCCAATTTTTAAAACCTAGTACCAATCTCTCTCTTTTTTCCCCCCCCTCTCTCTCTCTCTTTTCCCCCCCCCTTTATCTCTCTTTTTCTCTCCCCCCTTTTTTCCCCTCTCTCTTCTCCCCCCTTGTATGTGTGAAATTTTTAAAAAACCCCAAAACACACACACCCCCCCAACACCCAAAACACAAACACACACACACCCCACACACACACAGGGGAAGGGATCCCCCTAATGGTAAAAATTTTTGGGGCGTGGCAATTTGACGACCCGGGGAATGGTCGGGGTTTTTTTCCCCCTCTTTTTAAAACATCAATGCTGACTCTTTTCCCCCCGAAATTTTTTTGGATAAAAACAAAAAACCCGGGGGCCCCGGGGTGCGTTTGCGCACGCAGAACATCTTCCCCCAAAGGGGTTTAAATCTTGTTGTAAGAGTCGGCCATGGGGGCCCCCGGGGTTGGGCCAGTTTTTTTAACAAAAGCATACCAGGGGGGACTGGTTTGAAAAAAAAAAAACCATGATTGCTTATTCCATTATCCTCGATATAAAAGAAAAAAAAAATAAAAATAAAAACACACACACCCTTACACCACACACACCCCACTTTGACTTTGACACACAACACACACACACACACACACACACACAAAAAACACACACCCAAACACACACACACCCCAAAATTTTTTCCCCACAATTTTTGGGGTGATGAATATATTTTTTTTTTGAAATGAAATGGACAACACACTCACACACACAAAAAACACACACCATGAACGTATACGCGCGCGCACACCCCCCACAACATGCAAAAAATGCGCGCGCGCACACACACACATGCAAAAAATGCGCGCGCGGGGCACTTACCAACACACACACACACACACACACACACCCCACACCCCACACACACGCGCGGGGCGCGCGGGGCCCCAGCGCGCACCCCCCAACCCCCCCAACCCCAAAATGTCCCCCAAAAATTTTGTTGTGAATACAGGTTGAAATAAACCCCCAAAACAATTTTAGAGACGGGGGAAAACTTTTTTGGGGGGGGTTTGGGGGTTGAAATGTTACTGGTGGATCAGTGGGAAAGGAAACCCACATTCATTATTGCACCCCGGGAAGTTTAGGAAAATTTCCGGCTTTTGGGGCCCCAAAAAAAGTGAAAAATTCCCAAAAACCCATTTTTCACTGCCCCCGGCTCTTTCACTCTATTTTTAAAAGTAGCAAAAAACCCCAAAAGTTTTTACTCCAAAACCCCAAAAAGAAAAACCAGGGACCCTTTTTTTTGGGGAAACCCCTTTAAATGGGGTAAATCATGTTTATGAAGAATACATAAAGAGAAGAAAGTTGCCATTTTTGTTTTTGCTTCACAAAAATTTTTAAAATTTGGGGCCCCCCCCCCGTTTTTTTATTTCCTCAGGTGGGAAAAGGTTTTTGATATATTAAAAAATTAATTTTTTGGGGGGTTTTTATGGGTATATTTTTAAAGGGTGCACATACAATATTAGATATGAAAAATACAATATATAGTTAGATTTGCACATACAATATAAGGATAGTATCCCCAAAACAATTGTTTTTTTAATGCACATACTATATAGTAAAAAAATTTTATTTTTTGTTTAAAAATTTGGGTTTAAAAAATTTTATAGTTTTATAGATGGGAAAAAAAAATTTTAAAAAAAAGATTTTTTTGGGGTTTTGGGTTTTTTTTGATAAATTTTTATATATAATATTATATTTATATAAAAACCCCAAAAATTTTAAAATTTCTTCTTTTTTATTATTTTTTGTTGCTTTTTTCCCCTTTGGGGTTTTTGGGTTTTTTTGCTTTCAATTTTTTCCTTTTTACACTACCCCAATGCAAAGGGTGTGTTAGGGGTTTTTTTTTGGGGGTTCCCCCCACCCCCCCTTTCATTTAAACCCCCTCCAAAAAGGTTTTCTTTTGGGACGGCACTGCACTAAAAGGGGCCCCCCACCCCCCACAATACACTAACCCCCACCCCACCCAGGGTTTTTTTTTAAACATTTACACTGCCTGCTAAAAGGGCACCACCCACCCCCCCAAACACAACACCACCCCAAAAACCCACGGGTTTTCTTCTCCAACAATGCCCCCCCCCACCAAAAAATACCTACCCCCCCACAAGGTTTTACAACACTGCACTGTTTACACTTCAATCCCACCCACCTCCCCAAATTTTCCCTCCACCCGCCACACCACCCCAAAAAGGGGTTTTTTTTTACACCCCTTTTGCCGGCCTTTTGGGCACCACCCCCCCCAAAATTACACTACACCCCCACACCAAAAACCTTTTCCCCACCCACCCAAAAATTACATTTCACCCCCCCCCCCCACAAGGTTTACATTACAACCCCATGGCCTTTTCCCAAGGAACCCCCCTCCCACCCATTCACCCACACCACCCCCACAACCCTTCCCCGGGGGGCCCAAAAAAACCCGGGTTTTAAAATTTTCACTGCCCCCCCCTACACAAACAATGCACCCACACCCCCCCCAAAAACCCCTAAACCCCCACGCCCCCCAAAAAGGGGGTTTTACATTCACGGCACGGCACTACTTTCCCCCACCCCCCCTTTAAAACCCACCCCAAAACCCCAACGGGGGGGTTTCATTTTTCTGCCGGCCCCCCAAAAAATTTTTGCACCCTTTCTCCTCCACCCACTCCCACTTTACCCCTTTTTCACAACCCCCCACAACCCCCCACCCCCAATCACCCATACCTACCTCCCACCCCGGGGCCCGGGTCTCGAACTCCCCACCCCCACCCCCCCCAACACCACCCCACCCCCCCAAAACAAACCCCTACCCCCCTTTCCCTTTCCCCCATAACCTTCTTGCCATCCCCCCTAAAACCCCCCTTCACAAACCTATCCCCCCCACACCAACCTCCCCAAAAACCCCTTTCCCCCAACCCCTTACCTTTTCCCCCCCACACCCCCCCTCCCCCCAACCCCCCCACCCCCCTTTTTCCCCCAAAAACTCCACCCCCCTCCCCTTTCCCCCCCCCAAGGCCCCCTCCCAAAAACCCCCCCACCCCCCCCTTTTCCCCCAAAACACTGGACTTCTACTACCTACTTTTCAATTTTCCCCCTTCTACTCCCCCTATTCTATTTCCCTCTCACCACCACCCCCCCGGGGCCCCTCCCATTTGCCACTCCCTCCACGGGACACCTCCTCCCACCCCCCCCATCCACCCGCCCACCCCCCCCCCCCTTTCCCAGCATCCCTCCCCCCATTCCCAAAAACCCCTTCCCCCCCCCTTCCCCCACCCAAACCCCCCCCTTCCACCCTCCCCCCCCACCTTACCCCTCCCCATACAAAAACGAAAAACCCTCCCCCTTCCATTTCCACCCTGGCCCCCCCTTAGACCCCCAAAACCCACACCTCCCACCCCCCCCACCCCTTTTAAACCCCCCAAAACACTACTTTTATACTCCCTTCCCCACACAACTCTTCTCCCCTTTTTACACCCTCTCCCCCACCGGGGGGTTCCCCCAAAACCTACCCCAAAACCATGCCGGGGGGCCCCCCAAAACCAAAAATTTTTTCCAAAGCCCCTTCCAAACCCCCCCCCCCACCCACAACCCATCAAACCTTTTTTTCCCAAAAACCCCCAACCCGGGCCACCCACCCGGCCCCTTTCCCCCAACCATTCCCACCCAAAACCCAGACCTTAACCCCCCATCCCTCCCTTCTTTCCCCCACCAGGCCCCCCACGGGGAAAAACCCTTTCCCGAACCTTCCACAACACCTCCCCCACCCCATTTTCCCCATACGATGCCCAAACCCTCCCGGGGCCCTTTTCCCCACCCAGGGGCCCCCCAACCACCCAAAATTTCCACACCCCTTTACCCCCCCCTAACCACCCACTAATCCTTTAACCCTACCACACCACACCCCCCCATCCCCCCCCTTTTTCCATCCCCCCCCGGGGGGTTTTAAAAAACCACCCCCCCTTAACCCCTACCCACCCCTTTTTATTCTACTTTTTTCCCCACCCCCGGGGGGAAAATCACAAAAACCCGGGGTTTTACTTAAACCATTTTTACAAACACACCCCCACCTTTTTTAAACTCAGGGAAAGGGGTTTAATTTTTTTACACCACGTTATTAAAAACAACCACCCAACCCGGGGATATTTCACCACCCCTTTTTTGACAAACACACACCTTTTTTAACCCCCACCACACCCGTTGAAATTTTACCCCACACCACGTTAACCCCCCCCAAAAACCATTTTTAAATTTTTTCATTAACCACACCATTTTATATTTTACCCACACCACTTTTAACAAAAACCCACCCCGGGGGTTTATACTACACCCCCATTTTAAAACTACCCCACACCAGGTTTATTCCCCCCACACCATGGTTATCCCCACCCCCCGGGGGTTTACTTACACCACACCTTTGTTTTAATTACCCGCCCGGGGTTTTATTTCCCCAAAAACCATGTTTTACTACACTACACCACACCAGGTTTAAAATACACACCCCCCCTCCCCTTTTTATACACACACCCCCACGTTAAACCACAAAACCCACCACGTTTACCCCTCACTTTTAAAAAAAACTTTCCCCCCACCCTTTTTAAACTCCCCCACACCATTTTTTTTTTTCCCCCAAACCCCATGTTAAAAAAAACCCCACAACCCGGGTTTAACATTTTTACACCCCACCCCCTTTAATACACTACACCACGTTATAAAACCCAAAAACCGGGTTAAAAAAAACACAAAAACCACCCCACGTTTTTCCCTTACACCACACCATGTTTAAAACTAACCAACCTTTTTGATACACACTCCCCCTACACCAGGGGTTATAATCCCCAAAACCCCCGGGGGGTTTTACACCTCACCCCCCCTTTTTATACTACACCCCCCCGGGGGTTTTTTCTACACCACACCTTTTTTAAAAACTGCACTACCCCCCCCCAAAATTAAAATTTTTACACCACACCACGTTTTTCCCACCATGTTTACTACCCACACCAGGGTATACTACCCCGGGGGTTTAACTACCCCCACACCTTTTATACTACACCCCCCCCGGGGTTATACTAACCAACCTTTTTAAATATAACCACCCCCCCCAACGTTTTTCTACACCCCCCCGGGGGTTTATTTTCACCAACCACGTTATTTTTCACCACACCCCTTAAAACTAAACACCCAAACCCCCCATGTTATACTCCCCCCACACCAACTATTTTAAACAACCACACCATTTAACTACACCACCCCAGGGTATATACACCACCCACTTATACTAACCACCCCACTTTATACAACTTCACCACGTTTTACTAACCACCCACACTACTTAACACTACCCACACCACGTTATGTAAACCCCCCCAGGTTATCTACACCAAAACCAGGGGTTTTACACCCAACCACCAACTTAAACCACACCACAAAATTTATGCTACACCCACCCACCTGGGGTTCACACCCCACACCTTTTATACACCCCCACCAAAAACCTTTAAAACCCACACCACAAACGTTACTACCCACACCACCTCCCTTACACTACACCACCCCCGTTAACTACACCACACCTTTTTTAAATTTTTCCTTTTACCCCACACACGTTACAAAACCCAACCCAATTTTAGGCTACCCCCACCCCCCTACTTACCCACCCCCCCATGTTAACTACACCCAACCTTTTTTAAAAACCCCACCCACTTTTAGGGTACACCCCCACCAACCTTTTTTTACTACACCCCCCCAATTTTACCCCCCAAAAACCTTTTTTTTCCCCACCCCCCAACACTACCCACCCGGGATACTACAACCTTTTATTTTTCACCCCCACTTATACTACACCACACCAGTTTACTACACCCCCCTTTTTATACACCCCCCCATTTTTTTTAACCACCCAACCCCCCACCCATTTTTTCAAAACCCCCCCCCCCATTTTAAAAAAACTACCCACACATGTTATACACCCCCAAAACCACGTTAACTACCCCACACCGGGTTAACAAAAACCCACCTTTAACTACACCACACCACACTAACCCCACCATTTTTTCTACACCACCCCACACTACACCACCCGGGGTTATACTACCAACCACTTTAACTAAATAAAAACCACTTATACTACATCACCCACTTTTCTTTACTATTTCGCCCTTTTTTACACATCCCCACAAACTTACCCCTACATCACACCACACACTTATACTTTTTACGCCACGTTTACTACTTTCACCCACACACTTTAAATACTATATTACGCCGTTTTTTTTTACATCACACCACATCTTATACTATATCCCCCACTTTACTACATCACACCAACTACTTTAACAAAAATCACACCACGTTATCTACATACACCACACATTTATACTCATAACCCCCACGTTATACTATACAAAACCCCCCAAAACCCCCCAAAAAACCCAAAAAAATAAAAAAAAACAAAAACAAAAAAAACCACCCCCACACCCAAACACACACACCACACACAACACACCCCGGGGCCCAAAAAAAAAGGGGTTTATTTAAAATTCCTTTTTCAATAGGAAAATGGATGAGGCCCCCACCATCTGTACATTTCCCCTGCCAGGGAAAGAAAAAAAAGGGGGATGCCTGGCAAACACCTATTGGGCCCGCATTTAAATGGAGGGGGAAGGCCTTCATGTTTCTCCTCAGGAAAAAAAAAGGGGGGGGGGGGGGGGGGGGGGGGGTTTGGGGGTCACATCAGCTGAAGGGCCCAATCGGGCGGTTGAACATATGTGGGCGCCACCACAAAAAAAAAGTCGCTTGCACCAGTGGTCAATTTTTGTTATTAAAAATGTGACGCCCCCCACAAATAACGCATTCCCCAGAGGTTTTAATTTTTTTGGTTTTTACAAAACATCAAAAAAGCAAAAAATGGCTAACAAAAAAAAATAAAAAAAAATTTAAAAAAAAATTTAAAAAAGGGGAATTCTAGGGAAAAATTATTTTAAGTTGAAATCTTGACGCAGGAAAACAAAATGAGAAATTGACAAGTTTAGAACCCCAAAGGTGGTCAAAATGGGGGGCTTTTTGGTTTTTTTTTAAAACTTTTTTTAAAAATAAAAAAGGAAAAAAAAATTATGATTTGTTTTTACTATAAGGTTTTGAATAATGGCTATACTTTAATTTTTCAAAAAAATCAAAAATTGCCCAAAATTGGGCCCCCCCCGCCTTTTTAAGGCTCCTAGCGGAAAAATGGGTTTTTGTGGTTTTGGGCGCCACATTTGTTTAAAAAATGCAAAAAAGGGATACAAACAAAAAAAAAAATTAAGATCAAAAAAAATTTATCAAAATTTTTACAAATTAAATATAGACTGCGGGGGAAGTTCCAAAGAGAAAATTTTCAAAATTTAAACATCCTAAAGGGGTGGCCCCAAAAAAGGGGTTTGGGGGTTTTTTAAAACAAGTTTAAGACAAAAGGGGGAAAAAAAAAAATGCCTTATATTTTTTCCACAAGGTAGAAAATGCATAATTTTTTAAACCCTCAAAATCCCAAAAAAAAGAACCCCACCCCCCCCTGCCTTTAATGGGGCCTACCGAAAATAATATGTGCAAAAAGGGGGGCTCATTTCTGGGAGGGGGGTCCATATCTGAAAAAAAAACCCCCCGCCGGGTTTTCGTAAAATTTGGATTCGAGTTTGTTCGGGCCAAAAATTGTCATTGGGGAAATTTTGAATGCTTCCCTTTTTTCTTCTTTCTGTCCGTTTTTCCTTTTTTGGCCCGAGTTTTTTTTTTGCTTTTTTGCTCTGGACTTTTTTTTTTGGGGCTTTTTTTTTTTGCTCTGGACTTTGTTTTTTTGCCGGCTTGTTTTTTTCTCGGGGGCTTTGTTTTTTCCGGGACTTTGCTTTTTTGCTCTGGACAAAAATGGTTCTGGGGGGGAAATAATTTTAATTTTGAATTTGGAAAAAATTTGAAAGGGCCTTTTTTATGTTATACCCGTAAGTGGCTTGTCCATTAGTCCGTTTGAATTGGGTTTTTTTGGATAAAGGAATTGTGTTTTGTAAAACAGGAGGCCCCTTAGGTTTAGCCCCTTCCAAAGAAAGGGAAAAAAGGGGGGGGGGGGGGGGGGGGGTTTTTTTGGGGGGGGGGGGGGGGGGGGGGGTTTTTAAATAAAAATTAGTTTTGGGGAATAAAATTTTTGTAGAAGTGATAAAACTACTTGAAAAAAAAAGTTTTAGATAGTAGTCTTTCCGGGGGGGAAAAAAAATAAACCGGGGGGCCCCTGTTTTTACACTTTTACTTTTTTGGAAAATAAAAGAAACGGCAACAAGGAGGGGGCCCCCGGAAAAAATTAGAAAAAAAAACCACTGGTGGGGGGGAAAAAAATAAGGGGTGGTGTTTTCATTTTTGGGGGGGCTTTCCCTGGCTCTTTTCCCTTTCAAAACAGAGAAATCTGCGGGGAAAAAAAGGGGGGCCCCAAAAAAAAAAAAAAATATATGTGGGGGGTAAGAAGCTTTTGAAAGGATAATACCCCTGTTAAAAATTTGTAAAAGAGATACTTGGTAGTGGGAAAGGGTTTTTGGTTAAAATATAATTTTGTCTTTTTGCACAACCCCCAAAAAACCCCAATTTTTGGGAAAAAACCAAAAAAAAGGGGCCCCCAAAAAGCCCTAAAAATGGGGGCCCTTTTTCCCTGGAGGCCCTAAAAAGGAAAAGTCATTGTGAGTTTTAATTTTAAAAAAAATTAAAAAAAAATATTTTAAAAAAAAAAAAATTTGGGAAATGAAGGGGAAAAACGTTCCGAAAATCTATTTCGCCGACAAATGCTTTTCGTCTGCTCCGGGTTTTGGGCCCCTTTTTTTGTAAAGGGAAAAAAAAATTGGGCCCCCTTGGAAATGTGATTTTTTTTTCTTCGCAAAGGGGGGGGTTTGCAACCTTGTGCAGCCCTGTGCCCCCCTTCCAATTTTTCCGGAAAAATTTTAAAAATAAAAAATACGTTTAATTAAAAAAAATCCAATTCTTGCCAAAAAAAAAAAAACCCAAAAAAAAAAAAATATTTTAATTTTCTTTTACGTTAAGCGATGCCTTTATTTTCCCCATGACGGGGCCCTCGCACGCAATTTTGTCAAAACCCCAAATGGGAAAATTTTGGAACTTTTGCAGGGGAAAAAAATCGAACTGACACGGGGTTTCAAGCAAAGAAAGAAATGGGGTAAACCAAAATGATGAACCCGGCCTAAGGGGCTAGAAGGGAGCCCCTATTGCCGATATAGAGCCAAACAAAAAATTGGTTGTTTTTTCTGCAATGTTTTTTAAAATTTCATATGTTTCTCATAGTGAAAAATTATTTCATTTTAGCAATGGGTGGTTTTGGAAAGAAACCCGGTCGAAAATAACAAAACCCCGGGATTTAAGTTATAAAGCGCAAAAATTTTTTGGAAAACATGGAAAAATAACCCCTTTCCCCTCTTTTCCCAAATCCCGTTGATCGTTTTTTAAAAAGGCGAGTGACGTTTTAAAAATACATCCGTGGAAACACTTTCGCTCGCCGCTGTACCGGACAGCCGGAAAGACAACATACACAGAACCCCTTTTTTTTGGCCATGCAAACTTTTCCTGGGATTACTCAGAAATCAGATAATTTTTAACTGTTTTGTCCCGGGGGTTAAAAATTTATTTTTTAAATTTAAAAAACAAGGTCTTTTTCACTTAAAAAGGGGTCTCTCTCTTTCTCTCCTCTCTTCTCTTCCACTTTCTCTTTTTCTCTTTCTCTTCTCTCTCACAGTCACCGTTATTCCATTACCCAATTTTAAAAATAAATAAACAAAAAACCCCAACACACACACAACGCAAAAAGCATCACCACATTGTTATCCCCCCCCCCCCCTCTTTAGGTCCTGCTGCCTCTCCCTCCTTTTTTTCTTCTTGATCCATGAAAATTAAAGACATTCTTCTCTAGAATAAATTTTAATAGGTCAGACCACCAAAAAGTTTAACAAGGGGACTTTTCCACTTCCTTTGAGGTTTATATATATTATATAAATTATTAAAAATATTTAAAATTTAATATAAAAAATTTATTATGTTTTTTCGTGTTTTAAGGGGAAATTTTTTTAGGTTTTTATTTAAAAATTTGTTAAACCCCCAGCAGGGGCCCCTTTTGGGTTAAAAAAGGCCCAAAAAGCCCAAAAATTTTTTCCACAAAGTCTGTCTGAAAAACCCGAAATACTTGATGACTAAAAAAGAAGAATATTTTTTTCCCAAATTTTTCACATTACACTTTTTAACATGAGATTCCTGAAGAGATATTTAAAATTAAACAGGGGGGCGAAAACACAGCCCTAAACTTTTGGGGCCCTCCATCTTGCTTGCAAAGTATTTTTTATTCAGGGAAAAATCATGAACGATCTCTGAT
>CM060330.1:51101932-51141370 GCA_030674155.1 Stramonita haemastoma
TATACACATATATATTTGAATCGCTTACATTATAATCAGTGTATCTGTTTTAACATTGTTTAGATGAGTTGGTGATTATGTTCACTGTATTCAAGTCTTTTTTTGTTTGAATAATTATCAAATCAAATCAAATCAAATCAAAAACACTTTAATCATCCCTGAAGGGCAATTACAATACTGACAGGCATATTGATACAAATCATAATCAAACACACGAAGTAGCTACATTTCATATTTGTTCAAACATTATATAACTTCAAATAAAAATGTCACAAACACTCGCACTCTACGCGCTCGCGCTCGCACACACACAACACGCACGCATACACACACACCAATGTTTAGATACAATGTTCTTACAAACCATTGACTTCAAAAGACATATGATTACCATTATTTATACATTATACGCATGGGTTCGCACCCGTACGTATACATGCATGCATGCACGCACGCACGCACGCACGCACGCACCCCCACACACACACACACACACACACACACACGCGCGCGCGCGCCCCTCCCCCCCCTCCCCATACAATCCACCCCCACCCGCCCCCCCACACTGGGCATACACACACATGCTCCCCCCCCCCCCCCCTACACATACCACCATCCACACCCACCCGTCCCCCCCCCCCCCCCACCACACACAATTGGTAGAAAGACACGAATTTACAAGCAATTCAAAAAATCAATAAAGCCAAAAAATAAGACATACTTATTTTATGGGTTCATATGCATGTATGTGCACGCCAGTGTGCAGTGGCTACATACATAACAGTGGCAGTCAGGTAAATAATTTCAGAGAACACACACACACACACACACACACACACACATACACACACACAACACACACACACACACACACACACACACACACACACACACACAACACACACACAAAAAACAAACAAAAAACAAAAAAGAGCAAACAAACAAAGAAAAAAAGAAAAAACAACCTCAGTCAGTGTTATTATGAGTTTAAAAACTCGGATAGCTACTGGCACGAAGGAATTCCTTTTTCTGTTTGTTTTTGCTGTTGTGGCATTGAAAACGACGTCCTGAAGGCAACAATTGAAATTCTGAAAACAGCGTGGGAGGAATCGGCCAAAATGGTGTTGCTTTGCGTACAAGCTGCTGATTACAAAACGACTTGAGATCTTTGTTCTTCTCTGATAATTTTAGAGCAGATTCTCACAAATTCTCTGAAGACCATTCTTGTTCTTAATGCTAAGGTTATTGTACCAACAAATGAAAGCAAAACTTAAGACGCTCTCTATGAAAGACTTGTAGAACAAAGAAAGAATCTTTTTTGTCGACAAAAAATGAGTTAAACTTCCTTAGAAAATACACACGTTGTTGCCCCTTTTTGACAATGGCATCAGTGTTAGCATCCCAATTTAGGTTGTGTTAAAAAAAACAGTTCCCAGATATTTGTATTTCAAAACGTTTTCAACTTCTTCATTATGGGATGATGGTATTCTCAGAATTCTAGTTTGGGATAATGCGGTTGATAATTATATCTATCGGCTTTCTCTAAATCATTAGGTTGAACTTTTTGTTGTTCACGGTGGTGGTTTTTATGAGGGAGGGGGTTGTTATTACTTTATTTTTGGTTTTTGATTTTGTTTTTGTTTTGTTTTATTTGTTGTTGTTGCTTGTTACTTTTTTTAAGGGGGGGGGGGGGGGGGGGGGGGGGGGGGGGTTGCTATTCCCTAATCAGGGCAAGGGCCTGAATGAAAAAAATGTGAATGCTTATCTGTCACCCTTGAAAAATAAGAACATTCATTCATTCATTCATTCTCTCTCTCTCTCTCTCTCTCTCTCTCTCTCCTCTCTCTCTCTCCCTCTCTCTCTCTCTCTCTCTCTCTCTCTCTCTCTCTCTCTCTCTCTCTCTCTCTCTGCTAACACACACACTCACCCATACATGTATGCGCACACACACACACCAGCACATGAGCTCTTGTTGAACCATCCTTGGAATAAAGAAAATGAAAACATAATGATTAAATAACACTCATGCACGCATGCACGCACGCGCGTGCCACACACACACACACACACACACACAGAGTTTACTTTTGTGTGAGACATCAGTGCCACAGGGTTACTTTCTCTTGATGTCAAAACAGGCCTGTTTCACTCGGTCACACTGTGAAAAAACCCACCAAAACTGTAAGGAACACTAGGTTTTTAATGAGTGGACAACTTGCTGTCAGTGTGAGGGGTTCTGTTAAATGAAATATCTGAAGAGAACTTTGGACTTTCTCCATTTTCCAGTCTGAGTATGCCTGACAACAAGTGCCAATTTTATTGCCCATTTTAAATGTTTAATTTTATTAAGCCTATGCCATTAGACTGTTCATTGTAAGAGGGAAGGAAGGGTGGCAGAATGGTGAAGACATTCACCTGTCTCACATTGTCAACTGTGAGGTTCTCGGTTCGATTCCTGGCCTAGCACTCTCTTTCCAGTTTGACAAGAAAATCAAACTAGGTGGCAGTGTCCTTCATAGGAGACTATAAATCGAGGCTCCATGTGCGAATGTACGCAGAACATCTGGCCTGCACATGAAAAGCCTGTTCCCACCTTTCAGAAGAATAGGCCATTGTGTACTGGCAGGAAGGAATGACAGAATCTTAAAAACACATCCACACAGGTGTCATGTTCAGACACCATCCTCGAAGTTGGAATGCGGCTATCTAAAGGGTGGGGGAAATGATGGCATGTGCAAAAATTTCACCTTTGGTGATTATCGGACATGTAGCTAAGGACTAAAAAAGAAAACAAGAACTAATCAGTGTATTGTTGATGGCATAAGTAGAAAAATTTCCTGTTGAATTCAGCTTGGTGTTGCATTTGGTAGAAAGATAGACAGACAGACAGACAGACAGACAGACAGACAGACAGACAGACAGACAGACAGACAGACGGACAGACAGGTCATACCTACATACATTCCTGTTACAAATGTCAGCACTTTAAAAACTGAGCATTGCATCATCTTTTCCTCTGTCTGTTGGAAGCTACTTCAGTTCCTAAATGCTGACTGCATCACTTCAACACAAAGTGCAAACCAAAAGCAGCATTAGATAATGGTGTGATGGTTTTCTATCTGCATCACTTCAATACAAAGTGCAAACCCAAAGCAGCATTGGACAGTGGTGTGATGCATGGTTTTCTCTATCTGCATCACTTAACACAAAGTGCAAACCCAAAGCAGCATTGGACAGTGGTGTGATGCATGGTTTTTCTCTATTCTCCAGGGTCGCCCTTAGGACGAAACCGCCGTGGTGGTGGAGGGGAGGAGAGGAGGCAGGAGAGGAGGCAGGAGGCCAGGCGTCAGCGTCGGCAGCGTCGCCGTCATCGGTCAGGGGATGAATGCGAGTGTGAAAGTTGTCTCAATAGAGCAGACAGGGTTAATGTCGTAGAGGGTAGGGTCTCCACTAGGCCTTCTCAGGGTCCCTCCGCACCGGCTGACCACACTCACGCAGACAAACCCCTTCCACGACGCACTGCAGACACCACAGGCCACACGACAGGGGATTCACACCCACGCAGGCAGACGAGCACGAAGACCACACACCCGCCCACACGCACAACCTCAGCCACCCCCATTCAGTCATACTTTTCTGGCAGGTCCTATACCAGCTCTAGTTTTGTATTCAGCAGCAAATCCAGGGCCTCCCCTGGCCCATTCACCCCGACGGCCAAGCGAGAGGAGGTGGAGGTGGAGAACTCGCTCTGGATGGACCCACCTCCAGTTATCCACCCAAAGCAGGAGGGGACCGGCTGGAGTATATGCCGATGCACCTTCAGGTGTGTATGTGTGTATGTTAGCATGCGTGTGTGTGTGTGTGTGTTTGTATTGTGTGTGTGTGTGTGTGTTTGTATGGTGTTGTGTGTGTGTGTTTGTGTGTGGTTGTGTGTTTGTATGTGTGTATGTTTAGCATGCGTGTGTGTGTGTGTGTATGTTAGCGTGTGTTTGTGTGTGTTTGTATGTGTGTGTGTGTGTTAGCATGCGTGTGTTTGTGTTTATCTTTATCATCTAAAATGTGTTATTTTGAGGATAGTGAATAAGCGCTACACTATGTATTTACATCGAGTCCCCATGTGCTTACAGTTTTGTAATCGTTATTGGTTCCCACTGGCAGGCATGGGTCTACTCTTTCTAAAGGCAAAACCTGTTTTAACAAGGGGAGCAAGCTGTTGTGTTTGTGTTGGCACACAGCACAGAACCTGGGTTTACAATCTCATCCGAAGATGGGGAGTGAAGTTGGCACTGATGTTAACTGCAGGGAAAATGCCTGTGACTGGGTGTGTGTGATGGGGGCTGGAACCTGGCTGTCAGTTGACAAGCGCAGTGCACTGTGTGTGCATTTTAATAAAGATTTGACATGGATTTAGATGGTGAAATATGTTTAGGCATCTATAAAAATGGCCATAGGCCTGTTGAAGAGACCTTTCACAATCATCATCAAATGCTGATTTTACATTACTGAATATGCTGATGAGGGGATTTTTTAGAAAAAAAGTGTGGTTTAAAAAAAAAAAAAAAAAAAAAAAAAAAGGTTTTTCACTTAGATGTATTAGTGATATTTTTCACCACACAGACATTGACCATTTTTGATGAATTTGGTTATGAATGCATTCAGGTTCATCCTAGAAAACAATTGCCGATTCTTCTCTTTGTGAAAACAATTTCACAAATATTTTTTTTATTTGATTTTCTTCATTTATCTATTCTTTTTATATTGAAAATAATGGAATTATGCACTTGTGCTTTTTTTTTTTTTTTTTACATCCAGTCCCCGTGTGTATACAGTTTTTTTGTAAATCGTGCCATATGTTCCCACCGGCACACGATGGCCTACTCTTACAAAAAGTGGAGCAGGAATTGTGTACGCAAAATGTTGGCATGCATGCGTTTACACTTGGGCCTCAGTTTATAATCTCATGTAAAGGATTTTTTGGGGAGCGTAGTCAGCACTGGTGTTATCTCCAGGGGAAGAATAAAAACCCATGATGTCAAATTGTGAGCGCTATGTTCTGACCACTAGGATATCCCATCCCCCGTGTGTGTGTTTTGCATGCGCGCACGCACGCACGCACATTGGTGTGTATGTGCTAGCGCATGCGTCTGTGCACATGTGTGTGTGGGTGTGTGTGTGTGTGTGGAAGTGTGAGTGTGTATGGTTGTTTGAGTGTGTGTGTGTGTGTGGGGAGTGCGAGTGTTTTGATAAGAGATTAAAAACTGTTTCCAAGTGTTCCAACAAAGTGTAGTCAATAATTTATCATGTGTGTGCCAGTCAATGGTCTTTCCTGTTGTGTTCAACTGTCAGTGTTGTATTTATTTATTTATTTTTTTTATTTTTATACCACTTTATGTCCTAGCAGATTTCCCCTGCATGAAATTCGGGCTGCTCTCCCCTGGGAGAGCGCGTTGCCACAAGTGCAGCGCCTACCCTCTAATTTTTTTTCCCCTCAAGGATGGTGTCTAAACACAACACCTGTGTGCATGCTGGGCTTTTTTGGTTTTGTTTAGTTTGGTTTTTTTTTGTTTTTTAAAATTTTGTCATTCGCTCCTACCGGCACAGGATGGCCTGCTATTCCGAAAGGCAGAACTGGGTTTTAACATGTGCGCAAGGTGTTCTGCGTGTGTTTGCACATGGGGCCTTGGTTTATAGTCGCATCCAAATGACTTAGACTTTCAGTTCGATTTTTTCGTCAAACTAGGAAGAAAGGGTGAGGCTGGGTACGCACCCAGAAACTCAGTTTACTTGTTGGCAGGTGAACGTCTTGACCATCCTGCCACCTTCCTTCCTTATTGTATTGTATTGTATTGTATTGTATTGTATTGTATTGTATTATATTGTGTGATTGCCTTGCATGGGTTGATGATGCTACCATGGGGCTTTGCTGTTGACAGGAAGGACTTTGTGTCATGTCCCCCAGTATTGTAATGTATTGTGTTGTGTTGACAGGAGGGACTTTATGTCATGTCCTCCAGTATTGTATTGTAATGTATTGTGTTGACAGGAGGGACTCTATGTCATGTCCCCCAGTATTGTATTGTAATGTATTGTATTGTGTTGACAGGAGGGACTCTATGTCATGTCCCCCAGTATTGTATTGTATTGTAATGTATTGTGTTGTGTTGACAGGAGGGACTTTATGTCATGTCCCCCAGTATTGTATTGTATTGTAATGTATTGTGTTGTGTTGACAGGAGGGACTTTATGTCATGTCCCCCAGTATTGTATTGTATTGTAATGTATTGTGTTGTGTTGACAGGAGGGACTTTATGTCATGTCCCCCAGTATTGTATTGTATTGTAATGTAATGTATTGTGTTGACAGGAGGGACTATATGTCATGTCCTCCAGTATTGTATTGTAATGTATTGTGTTGTGTTGACAGGAGGACTTTTATGTCATGTCCCCCAGTATTGTATTGTATTGTAATGTATTGTGTTGTGTTGACAGGAGGGACTATATGTCATGTCCTCCAGTATTGTAATTGTAATGTATTGTGTTGACAGGAGGGACTCTATGTCATGTCCCCCAGTATTGTAATGTATTGTGTTGACAGGAGGGACTTTATGTCATGTCCCCCAGTATTGTATTGTAATGCAATGTATTGTATTGTGTTGACAGGAAGGCCTATTTGTTCAGTCGCCCTTGCCAAGGCGCAGCAGAGCCATAGCGGAGCCAGGGCCAGATACAAAACCAGCAGTAGTAAGTGTGTGTGTGCGTGTGTGGTGTGTGTGTGTGTGTGTGTGTGTGTGTGTGTGTGTGTGTGTGTGTGTGTGTGTGTGCGCGGCGCGCGGTGTGCATGCTTGCATGCATGCGTGCGTGCGTGCGAGTGTTAAATTTGATTGTGTGCATGCGTGCGTGTGTAAATTTGAGTGTGAAAGTGTGTGCAGGTGTGTGTGAAATTTATTTTAAAGGTATTTATTTGTTTGTTTATTTATTTATTAATTCTTTTATATTGAGGATAATGGAATAAGCACTTGTGAGCTTTTTTTTTTTTTTACATCCAGTTCCTGTGTGCATGCAGTTTTGTAAATTTTATCATCTGTTCCCGCCGGCACACAATTGCAAACTCTTTCAAAGAGCAGAACAAGATTTAACATGTGCGCTAGATATTCTATGTGCATTCACACACATGGCCTCAGTTTAGAGTCTCATTCGAAGGACTTTTTGGGAAAGAGTAGTCTACACGGATTATAACTCCAGAGAGCATATCTTCTTCACCGGGATTCGAACCTGGGTCCTCCGATTGCAAGCACATGTTCTGACTAGGTTATCCCTCCCCCTCCTCTGTGTGTGTGTGTGTGTGTGTGTGTGTGTGTGTGTGTGTGTGTGTGTGCATGCATGCATACAAGTGTGAGCGTGTGTGCTTTAAAGTGCGTGTGTGCATTTATGTGTACATGTCACATCACTCAGTCCACAGTGCTAAATTTAGCTTGCCCCTTCCTTTTACCTAGTCCCAAGTGTGGTCAGTTCCTGCTATAACCCTAGTAGCGCTGTTCCCGGATTACTCCGGAGTGACGTAGTAATGCTTTCTGGCGGCTCCCGGAATATTCCGCGATGACGTAGGTGATCGTAATATTGAAGGCTTTTCTTTCGCTTTCAAAGGTCATCCAATGAACGTGAAGGCCATTGTAGGGCCGCAGAAATGGGTGAAGGTCGTCCGCAGTCGCAAGCAACGAGGATTCTGATTGGTTTAGAGGTGTATTTTTTATTTTTTTTGGACGAACGTCGATCGCCTGAAAACAAAATGGCGACAAAGTGTTTGCGCTCGTATCACTCGAAGTATATTTTCGAGTTTTTTTACGATATTGACGGCGATGAGTGAGTTTTAGAGGCTGGATTTGGTTGAATTAAACGATAATAGAGACGATAAGGTAAGGATTGGTGAAATATTTTTGAAAAACTTCGGAAAAAATTGATCGCGATCGACTGAATCGAGCGGCGCTAAGTTTTGTCCAAAGCACTTCATAGCTACCGGGCGATATTTCGATGTCATACATTGTTTTAACTTTATTTTAACGCAACACGGCTTCGAAAATAAATGTTTTTAAGTCATTTCTATATGCTGTCGAGTACTTTGCATCACACGAAATCAAGCGATTGTCGTATTTTTCGTCATAGAACGCCGCCAGTTCGCACGAAATAAGTGTTCACCGCCATGACGATCGCGATCGCGTCGATCATTTTCGCTGGACTTTTTCGAGTATTTGACGACCGATAAAGCCACGGAAGCTCTTTATTTTTTCAAAACATATGTCAAGAGACAGTATTTTATCGAATCATGACATTTTTGCACCGCAACAACATTGCATATCGTGTTAAAAATCAATCTGGGTCACCGACATCGCAACAGTGATTGGTAGTGCACGCGCAGTTTTTAAACTTTATTTATTTTTTACATTATCATAAACACTACATGCTGCTATAAAATTTCACTCTTTTAAAAGCTTGTTATCTAAGCTTTCCAGTGATTTACAACTTTACACACTTAGTTTAGTTTTTACATATCAATATCAGGAGTTGTTTGACCCCACCCTACTGCAAATCAACAATGGCTGCTGTTAATTCAGCCAGCAGCACCTAGTACCGCTGCGGTTATTACAGCGCTACTAGGGTTAAAACCAGCTGCCCCCCCCCCCCCCCCCCCCCATCTGGGTGGGCTGGTATGAAATAATTAGCCTCTGAGAGGAGCTGAAAGTGGGGGAAACTGGCTGCTGATTTGATTTTTTTTTATTTTTTAATTCTTTTATATCGAGGATAATGGAATTAAGCACTCTTGTGCTTTTTTTTTTTTTTCATCCAGTCCCTGTGTGTATGCAGTTTTGTAAATGTCATCTGTTCCCACCGCACACGATGGCCTACTCTTCCGAAAAGCGGAACAGGATTTAACTGCTGTGATGTGTGTGTGTGTGTGGTCAGGCAGTGGGACAGACTGCAGCAGCAGCCCCCCTCCCGTCCAGAAAGAGGACCATCACTGCCACCGTGACTGGTCCTGGGCAGGAGCACCCGGTCTTCATCAAGGTCAGTCAACAGGCCAGGGGTGTGTGGGTGTTAGTGTGTTAGTGTTTTGTGTGTGTGTGTGTGTGTGGGTGTTAGTGTGTGTTAGTGTTTGTTGTGTGTGTGTTAGGTGTGTGTGTGTGTTAGTGTTTGTGTGTGTTAGTGTTAGTGTGTGTGTGTGGGTGTTTGTGTGTGTGTGATGTGTGTTTGTGTGTGTGTGTGTGTGTGTTTGTGTGTGTGTGTGTGTATTGTGTGTGTGTGTGTGTTTGTGTGTGTGTGTGTGTGTGTGTGTGTGTGTGTGTGTGTGTGTGTGTGTGTTAGTGTTAGTGTTGTGTGTGTGTTTATTGTTTTGTGTGTGTGTGTGTTAGTGTGTGTGTGTGTTAGTGTGTGTGTATTGTGTGTGTGTTGTGTGTGTGTGTTTGTGTGTGTTTATTGTTTGTTGTGTGTGTGTGTGTGTTTATGTGTTTGTATGTGTTAGTGTGTTGTGTGTTAAATCATTATGCCATTTTTTTTTATGTCATGCATACTTTACTTTTCATTTAACCCCTAGGCTGCCCCGCCCAGAAAGTTGCATGGTAAAATGTGCTATCTACAGGCCCACACATGGGAAAATGTGCATCTACAGGCCACACATGGGAAAATTTCCCTGGTTCTGACGGGATGTAAACGAGCTAGTTTCCTAACGACAGTTAAAGGGAAAGAACTTAAAAATGAAAAGATACCACTTCTTTGTTGCTTGGCAACATCTAGCCTGACATAAATGATGGGTTTTTAATTTTAGCTCCTACTTTGTGTTATTTTGCATCACAGTTTGGACTGTACGTGTCCAGAATAAGTCTTCTCGTTGAACGTATCAGTGACTTTACACAGCTACTCCTAGTTTGTGTTATTTTGCATGACTGTTTGGACTGTACGTGTCCAAAATGACTAAGTCTTCTCGTTGAACGCATCAGTGACTTTACACAGCTAAAGAAGTAGCAAAAGAGGTTTTATATGAGCCTGACAGTGAGAACTTGCATGCATGATACAGGAGATCGTGAATGAAAAAAAAAATGATCGAGATTTGCCTTATGTGTGACACTATTGAGACGGGGGGGGGGTACTCAGAATGACAGTGGGATGAAGAAAGTGTTTTCATCTCTTCTTTTTTTTTAATATAGTTTTTGACATTTGTGACGCTCCGCCACGAAATGAGTCGCTGGCACATTACCCAATTTTGCTCTAGGAGCCATTAAAGGCAGGTAGGGGTCAAGTTGTCAATTTTGAGATTTTGATTAATTATTAAACTATATCCGTTTATCTACCTTATAATGAAATATCAAGGCATAATATTTATCCCTTTTGCTTTTAAATGTATTTTGAAAATACCCAAGCCCTCATTCTGACAACGTGTTAACGAAATAAACTTGTCCGTTTCTCATTTTGCCACTTCCTGTAGTCTATCATTTCAACTTGTAATAACTTTGCACAGAATTGTCCGATTTTCAATCTGTTTTTTGTATTTGATAGCCACTTTATTGCACATTAATAACATGTCAATAACTAAAAATTGACCTCATGTGCACTCCGTCTCATTATGTGGTGGAGCGTCACATTTGTGCAGTGAAATATGCTAATTACTTTGAGCTTGCCTGAAAGCAATATACAATATTATATTTCATTGCATGATGGTCAGTGGTGATGTGGATGAGGTAATGATGCTGATATATATATATATACATATATATATGTATATATATAATATATATATATATATATATATATATATATATATATATATATATATATATATATATATATATATATAGGGTTCGCGATAAACCGGTAATTGTCGGTATTTTACCGATTGTAAACAGGGAATACCGAAAATTTTCGAAGCAGCCGGTATACCGCATACCGCTTCTGTTTGCCTGTGACCGATTAGATTTCCGTCTCAAAAAAAAAAAGTCTGAAGTGACATTTTCTGACAGTCTGTCATGCGCCTGTACTGTGCTTACGCACCTACCCCTTCCAACGAACATCTTTGGCGCCAGCCTCATTTAATTAGCCTAGCACGCAGAACAGCAAGCTTTTGGCTAGGCCCCCCTACTGTGAAAGAATAGAGCTTCGCGCTCGTCTGGGCATGACAGTGACTTCCATTCACAATGAGTAAATGGGGCCTAGATTTATTTATTCTTTATTCTTTTAATCTTTCATATCGAGGATAATGGAATAAGCACTCCTGTGATTTTTTACATCCAGTCCCCATGTGTATGCAGTTTTGTAAAGTCATCTGTTCCCACCGGCACACGATGGCCCGCTCTTATGACAAGCGAAAAGTGGAGGGTCTACGACTATGAATTTGCGCGTTGCTTTGAGAGAGAAGAGTTGAAAACTAAATTTAAAGTGAACGAAAGATCTAGATGAGCGCTAAGCATAGAAACAAGAAAGAAGAATATAAGTCACACGAATGAGGCCATGCAAAACAACAGACTGACACAGACAGTGACACAGGCGCTAGAAAAAAAATCTTTATTTCCTGCGTGGCTTCGTGCCCAAGAAGCGAGTGGCAGCAGCACGGCAGTCAAAATCTGAGAGATTCGTGTTCAATTTAGATTTAGTTTTGCTGCCGAACAATCTACGACTATGAATTTGCGCGTTGCTTTGAGAGAGAAGAGTTGAAAACTAAATTTAACTGAATAGTTTCGTTTTGTTCACAGTATGTACCGGATTTCATTTTCTGGGGACCGATTTTGGGGGAGTTGGTCAAGATATCTCTGAAATGGCAACTCGCAGTACCGTTTTAAAAAATCCTAGCGCGAACCATATATAATATATATATAATTATATTATATATATATAATATTATATATATTATATTAATATATACTGTCTAACAAAATATTGGGATTATTCATGTGGTATTTTTATGGTAATGAACATAGCAAGTGGTACATAAGTATATTCCCTGGCATATAGGGTGCACTTGTACTTGTTATATGTCGTTTGTTATTGGTAGTACTTTATTTCCATTATCATGATACTGTTCAGTTTCTTCCTCTGTTTTTACTAAAATGATAATGATTTATCTGATTTGTTTTATTTCTGACGCTCCACCACATATCGAGTCGCATTGCACCAGAGGTCAATTTTTAGTTATTGACATGCAATTTAACTGCAATAAAATGGCTATACAATACAAAAAACTGATTGAAAATTGGACAATTCTGTGAAAAGTTATTACGAGTTTTTGTTTTATTCTCTCTCTCTCTCCTCTCTCTCTCTCCTCTCCTCTCCCTCTCTCCCTCCTCCTCCTCTTCCTCTTTCCTCTCCTCTCCTCTCCTCTCTCTCCTCTCTCTCTTCCTCTCTCTCTCCTCTCCTCTTCTTCTCTCTCTCTCTCTCTCTCCTCTCTCTTCTCTCTCTCTCTCTCTCTCTCTCTCTCTCTCTCTCTCTCTCTCTCTCTCTCTCTCCATACGAATTGAAGATGAAATTATCACAATACGATTTTTGGCCTGTCCAAATACTGTTTTTCCTGTGCTGTGGAAGGAAGGCAGGTGTGTTATGACCATTTCTGTGACTGTGTGCAGGAAGAGCCGGTGTCACCGTGCCTGCCCCACCCTCAGTGGTGATGAGTGCAAGTGTGTGTGTGTGTGTGTGTTGTTTTTTAAAGATATATCGAGGATAATGGGGGTAAGCACTTCTGTGCTTTTTTTAAAAATCCAGTCCCCGTGTGTATGCAGTTTTGTAAATCTTGTCATCTGTTCCCACCGACACACAATGGCCTACTTTCACACAAAGCAGAACAGGATTTCACATGTCCGCAAGATGTTGTGTCTGAGTTTGCACACGGGCCTCAGTTTATAGTCTTATCTAAAGGACTTGAGAGGGAATGGAGTCAGCACTGATGTTAACTCCAGGGGAAAATGTGTGTGTGCGTGCGTGCATGTGCATGCTTTTGGGTGTGTGCATGCTTGCACATGTGTGTGTGTATGTTGGCATGTATGTGTACTGATATGACATTGAAACTGTTTCCAATGTTCCAACGAAGTGGAACTTTTTGATTTACTGATTTGTTTAATTCTTTTATATCGAGTCAGTGGTTTTAATAACATTGTATCCATACATTCATGTGTGTGTATGCAATTGTATGTGTGTGTGCGCATGCATGATTATGTGTGAGTGTTTGTGATATTTTTATTTAAAGCTATCATATAATGTTTAAACAAATAGGAAATGTAGCTACCTTGTGTCTTTTGATTATGATTCATATCAATGTGTCTGTCAGTATTGTAATTGCCCTTCAGGGATGATTAATGTGTTTCTGACTTGACTCGAGGGTAATGTAGTAAGCACTCGTGTGGCTGTTTACATCCATTCCCTGTGTGTTTGCAGTTTTGTAAATCTTGTCATCTGTTCCCATTGGCACACAATGGCCTACTCTTATGAAAAATGGATTATGCTTTAAATTGAGCGCAAGATGTTCTGTGTGCATTAGCACTTGGGCCTTGATTTATAGTCTCATGCGAAGGACATTTGGGGAGAAAAGAGTCAGCACTGATGTTAATTCCGGAGGAAAAATTCCCCTCAAACAGGAATTGAACCTGGGTCATTAAATTTCGAGTGCAATGTAAAAATAAAAATAAAATAAATAAAACTCATAATCAATGACATTTTCCAGTCTGTCCTTTTCTTCCTTTTTTTTTTTGCCAATGTATTTATGCTGTGTATGGTGGTAGTCCATGGTGTTTGATAAGCACACTGTGTTTGTAGTGTTGTACAGTGTCCATGCATTTCATGGCCTGAGCAGTGTTTGTGTCAGTACCTTTCTGATGATGACAGTGTGTCATGTTGTACAGTGTCAGTGTTTTCATGGCCTGATGACAGTGTTGTGTCATGCATGATGCTTTCATGGCTGATGACATGTGTGTGTCAGTGTTGTACAGTGTCAGTGTCTTTCATGGCATGATGACACTGTGTGTGTCAGTTGTTGTACAGTGTCAGTGTCTTCATGGCATGATGACACTGTGTGTCAGTTTTGTACAGTGTCTTTGGCATGATGACACTGTGTGTCGTGTGTTGTACTATGTCAGTGCTTTCAAGGCTGATGACACTGTGTGTGTCAAGTTATCACAGTGTAGTGCTTTCATGGCATGATGACACCCACAATCCAACATCATCTCAGTCAGTGCTAAATTCAGTGGGCCTTATTTCACAATAGCCAAGTGTGGTCAGTCTGGTATAATAGCCATCGCTGGGTGGAGGGGGAATGGGGTTAATTAGCAGCTGTGAGGTAGGAGCTGAAAGTGGGGGAAAGTAGCAGCTGTGAGAGCCTTGGCCTCGACTGTGTGCAGGAGGAGGAGGAATCGCCTCCATCTGTTTGGCAGTTTTATGTGCGGCCCCAGCCGTACACCAGGGCCGACATGCTCGTGATTCTGAACAACGGCACGGCTCCTCCCAGTAAAAAGAGAAGAGTCACCACCGCCACTGCCACTAGCCACTGTCACCACGACTGCCACTGTGACTGCCACAACCACTGCCACTGTGACTGCCACCGCAACGGCCACCACCTCATCTAGGCCAGGCGCCACAGTTGGCAACCTGCCATCTTTTCTGGGGCAGTTGAGGGTCAGTAAACAGGCCAAGTCTGTGTGTCTGTGTGTGTATCTTTGTTTGGTTAATCTAAAGTATGTTATTTTGAACTCTGGTAGCGCTGAATTTACAGCAGTGGGCTCAGTACTGCTGGTTATATTAACATTTGCCATTGTTTTTTTGAAGCAGGATGGGGTAAAAAAAAAAAAATCCTTGATGTTGAAAATGTGACGCACCACCACAAAATTGGTCACTTAGCACCTAACCCACTTTTCCACTAGGAGCCATTTTAGGGAGGTGGGGTCAAGTTATTGATTTTGAGATTTTGATTGATTGTAAATCTATAGTCATTGTTCTACCTTGTAATAAAATAGCAAGTAATAATTTTGTATCCATTCGCTTTTAAAGATATTTTTGTGTTCCTGTTTTGCCTTTTTTATTTTTATAATTTTTTTTATTTGCTGCTTTATAGCTGGTTGCTGTTGTGGCCATTTTCAGTTATTTTTACATTTTGTTTTAAATCAAAAAATTTTTCTTGCGTTATCCCTAATAAGGGAAGGTACT
Organism: Stramonita haemastoma; assembly: GCA_030674155.1. Classification (NCBI taxonomy): domain Eukaryota; kingdom Metazoa; phylum Mollusca; class Gastropoda; order Neogastropoda; family Muricidae; genus Stramonita; species Stramonita haemastoma. Next base: position 51,117,100 of record CM060330.1, read on the forward strand.
GGATGTTAAAGTGTTTATTTATTCTCTTCGGAAACTAAAGAATTTGATTTGATTTGAATCCCTCTCTCTTCTCTCTCTCTCTCTCTCTCTCTCTCTCTCTCTCTCTCTCTCTCTCTCTCTCTCTCTCTCTCTCTCTCTCTCTCTCTCTCTCTCTGATACAAATTGGAATGGAATTTCCATCACAGTACTTTTTTGTCCTGTCCAGATACTGTTTTTCATGTGCTGGGGTAGGAAGGCAGGTCTTTTATGATCATGACTGTGACTGTGTGCAGGAGGAAGAGGTCTCGGAAGTTTCTATGCCGAGCTTGTCACAGTTCCGTGCTCCTGCACCTCTTTCGGTAAGTGTCTGTGTGTCTGTGTTTATTTCTTTTATTTAATTAGTTAATTATTTGTATGTCAAGGATACTGGAATAAACACTCGTGTGCCTTATTACATCCTCTCCGGTCCCCATCTGCATGCAGTTTCGTATATTTTGTCATCTGTTCCTATTGGCACACAATAGCCTACTCTTTCCAAAAACGGAATGGGTTTTAACATGTGCGCAAGATTTTCTGCGTTTGTGCACACATGAGGTCTTGGTTTATAGTCTCGCCTCAAGGACTTTTGGGGAAGTGCAGTTAGCACTTGTGGTAACTGATGTGTATGTGTGTGTGCGTGCATGTGTGTGTATGCATGTCTGCGTGTTCACATATGTGTGTGTGGTGTGCATGCACACTTGTGTTTATATTGATATGATATTGAAACTGTTTCCAAGTGTTCCAACATAGTAGAATGAACAGTTTACTCATGTGTGTGCTAGCCCATGGTATTTCCTGTTGTGTTTGTCATTGTTGTGTTGCGTTGTATGGTGTTGTGTGATGGCTGTGCATGGGATGATGACGCTACCTTGGACTTGGTGTTGACAGGAAGAGGAGGAGACGGCTCCCAGGCCCTGGTATTTCCTGTTGTGTTTGTCATTGTTGTGTTGTGTTGTATGGTGTTGTGTGATGGCTGTGCATGGGATGATGACGCTACCTTGGCTGTTGACAGGAAGAGGAGGAGACGGCTCCCAGGCCAGGGACCAGCAGGTCATCTGAGAAGCCAGCTCCATCTGCAAGTTCCTCAACAGTGAGTTTTTATTTATTTTATTCTTTTGTATCAAGGATAATGGGATAATCACTCTTGTGCTTTTTTACATCCTGTCCCCGTCTGTATGCAGTTTTGTAAATGTCATCTGTTCCCACCAGCACACGATGGCCTACTCTTACGAAAAGTGGAACAGGATTTGACGTGTGCGCAAGATGTTCTGCGTGGGTTCACACATGGGGTCTCGGTTTATAGTCTCATCGGAAGGACTTTGAGGGAGATTGGAGTCAGCACTGACTTTAACACTGAGTGTGTGTATGTGGTTTTTTTTCTTTTGAGGAGAATGAAATAAGCACTTGTGTGCTTTTCTTATATCCAGTCCCCATGTGTCAGCATTTGTGTGAATTTAGTCACCTGTTTTTACTGGCACACATTGCCATATTCTTCCAAAAGCAGAACGAGTTTTAACCCTGGTAGCGCTGAAAAAAGGGCAGCGGTACACTGCTGCTGGCTGAATTAACAGCAGCCATTGTTTTGCGGTAGGGTGGGGTCTAACAACCCTTGATATTGATATGTAAAACTGAACTAAGTGTGTAAAGTTGTAAATCACTGGAAAGCTTAGATAACAAGCTTTTAAAAGAGCAAAATTTTATAGCAGCATGTAGTGTTTATGATAATGTAAAAAATAAAGTTTAAAAACTGCGCGTACACCTACCGATCAGTCACGACATCCAAGACTCGGATTGATTTTAAAACAACATGCAATTTTGTTGTGCAAAAATGTCATGATTCGGTAAATACTATCTCTTGATATAAGTTTTGAAGAAATAAAGAGCTTGCGTGGCTTTATCGGTCATCAAATACTCGGAAAAGTCCAGCGAAATGATTGATGCGATCGCAATCGTCATGGCGGTGAACATCATTTTGTGCGAAGTGGCGGCATCCTATGATGAAAATACGACAATCGCTTGATTTTGTGTGTTGCAAAGTACTCGGCAGCATATCGAAATGACTTAACAACAGTTATTTCAAAGCTGTGTTGCGTTAAAATAAAATAAAACAATGTATGACATCGAAATCGCCGGGTAGAGCTAAGAAGTACATCGGCAAAACTTGGCACTGCTCGATGCAGTCCGATCGTAATCAATTTTTCCAAAGTTTTTCAAAAACATTCCACAACCCTTACCTTATCGTCTCTATTATTGTTTAATTCAACCAAATCCAGCCTCTAAAACTCCTCATCGCTGTCAATATCGTCAAAAAATTCGCAAAACGGGTGCAAACACTTGGCTGCCATTTTGTTTTCAGGCGATCAAGGCTTGTCCAAAAAAAACCCGAAAACATCTCGAAACCAATCAGAATCCTCATTGCTTGCGACTGCGGAACGACTTTCACCCATTTCTGTGGCCCTACAATGGCCTTTACGTTCATTGGGTGACCTTTGAAAGCGAAAGTGAGCCTTCAATTACAATCACCGACGTCATCCCGGAATATTCCGGGAGCTTCCAGACACCCTGGACCCCATGTTCCGGGTATACTCCGGGATTCGCGCGACCAGGGTTAACATTTGCACAAGATTTTTTTTTGCTGCCTCGTCTTCTGTGACTCCCCGTACTGCTGTTCCCACGCCGCTCATTTCAATCTCCCCGCCACAGCCATACCCAGATTCATTGTGTCTCATCCCCGGGATCGGCAGTCCATAGAGAACACATCAATATGTGACGCTCCACCACATAAAGAGTCGCATTGCACCAGAGGTCAATTTTTACGTAACATATTGTTAATTTACAATGAAATGTCTATATACAATACAAAAAACTGATTGGAAATCTGACAATTCTATCAAAAGTTATTACAGCTTGAAATGATAGACTGCAGGAAATGACAAAATGAGAAATTGACAAGTTAAGCATCCTGATAGGTAGCCAGAATGAGGGCTTTGGTATTTATAAAAAAAACATGTTTAAAGGCAAAAAGAAACAAAATTGTACTTTGATATTTCACTACAAGGTAGAATAATGGCTATAGTTTTATACAACAATCAAAATCGTATACTAAACCCCCACCTGCCTATAATGACTCGTAGAGGAAAAGTGGGTCAGGTGCTATGCGACTCATTTCGGGGTGGAGCGTTAATATTAGGCTGCCGTGGAGCCACCAGCCAGAGGGGCCCTGCACTCTGCTGAGTCACTTTGGTGGTGTTCAGTGGTGCCTGTCCTGATCATTTTTTTATTTATTTATTTGTTTGTTTATCTATTTATACTTACATTTTCGAGGATAATGGAAAAAAGCACTCATGTGCTTTTTTATATCCTGTCCCCATGTATATGCAGTTATGAAATTTTGTTGTCCATTCCCACCAGCACCAATGGCCTGCTCTTTGAAAAAGTGGAATGGGTTTTAACATGTGCGCAAGATTTTTTTTTTTTTTTTTTTTTCTATATTTTAAAATTTTATACCACTTAATGTCACAGCATATTTCTCTGCATGAAATTCGGGCTGCTCTCTCCGGGGAGAGCACGTCGCCACATGTGCAACGCCTACCCTTTGATTTTTTTTTTTCTCAGGGATGGTGTCTAAACACGACACCTGTGTGCATGCTGGTTTGTTGTTTTTTTCCAATAATTTTGTCATCTGCTCCTGCTTGTTGGCAGGTGAAGGTCTTAACCATCCTGCCACCATCCTAAAGATGTTTTCTGTGTGTTCACACACAAGGCCTTTGTTTATAGTCTCACCTGAAGGACTTTAGGGGGAGTAGAGTCAGCAGTCATTTTAATTGATGCATGTGTGTATGTAGATGTGTGTGTGCAATGTGTATGTGTGCGCATACACATATGTGTGTGTGGAGTACATGCAAGCACATGAGTGTGTGTTGATATATTTTTTTTAATGCATGTGTCTATGAAGATGTGATATTGAAACTGTTTCCAAGTGTTCCAACAAAGTGGGGTCAACAATTTATTCATGTGTGTGCTAGTCCATGGTCTTTCCTGTTGTGTTTGACTGTCAGTGTTGTATTGTATTGTATTGTATTGTATTGTATTGTATTGTATTGTATTGTGTCATGTGGTTGCCTTGCTTGGGATGATGACGCTTATCGTTGACTTGGATGTTGACAGGAGGAGGAGATGGCGCCAGCATTGCCACCACTTCCACGTCTACCCCCCCTCCCTCCCCCCCTCCCTCCCCCTGCCCCACTCCTTCCCCCCTCTCCTGCCCCACTCCCTCCCCCCCTCCCTGCCCCACTCCCTCCCCCCCTCCCTGCCCCACTCCCTGCCCCTGCCCCAGCTCCGGCTCCGGCCCCAGCCCCGGCTCCTGTGCCGCCACCGGCAGCTGCGGACCCAGAACCAGTGAGGCGGTCAGGGAGAGCCCGGCGGGAGCCCGACCGCTACACTTCAATAGACTTCCGTACGCCGGGCTATTTCGCTGCCCTGCAACGTCAGAGAGGGAAGAGGGCACGACAGAGGCGGCAGGAGCGCCAGGCTGCCTAGGCAGTGCCACAGGCAGGGCAGCCTAGAGATGGGCACAAGGCAGACCAGACATTTGGCACAAGGAGGACTAGGCTTTGGCACAAGGCATAGGAGACATTGGCACAAAGAAGACTAGAGATTGGCACAATGCAGCCTAGGCTTTGGCACAAGGCATAGGAGACATTGGCACAAAGAAGACTAGAGATTGGCACAAGGCTGCCTAGAGATTGGCACAAGGCAGACCAGACATTGGCACAAGGCAGACCACATATTGGCAGAGACCAGACATTGGCATAAGGAAGACTAGATATTGGCAGAGGAAATGGGTTTTCACTTCAGCGGGAGAGTGGCCATCTTCGGTTAGCGTGGAGCCCCGTTGTAGGAAGGGGGTGTGTGTTCCTGCTGTTGACCAGTGCTGACCATGCTCCTCACGGTGACACAGGCTGCTGGCGTTGTAAACTGACCATCTGTCATGTTGCTCTAAAAGAATAAATCAATCGATCTTCTCTGCACTAATCTCCACACCAGAAGCCAGGGCTGACTTCTTGTCACTTGGGGGTAAGTAAAGAAAGGACTGGACTAGGACACAGAGAAGTCTGCAGGAAGCCGTAGTGACCTTCATCCATGTCAGAGATCTGACTGCTGACTGCTTTAAAACTCCGAGTCCTGTCAGCGAGGATATCGGCTACATCCCCTGCCCCAGTGAGAGCAGGGAAGAGCGGAGGTCCTGGTGACCCAGTAGGTCAGTGGGGTTGGAGTGGAGGCCCCATGTGGGGACAGTGAAGACAGCAGGCCGACTTCAGGCTGTTGGGGGTGGGGTCAGGGCCTGTCAGGGGCAGCCTTTGTCCTGGACTGGTTGACGCTTTTGGGATGAGCACAGGGGTTTGGTGGTGTAGTGATTTTCAGATGTTAAATAACATGGCTGTGGTGTGTGTGTGTGTGTGTGTGGTGTGTGTGTGTGTGTGTGTGTGTGTGTGTGTGTGTGTGTGTGTGTGTGTGAAGTCAAGAGTGTGTGCATGTTTGTGCGCATGTGTATATGAATATGAGGTCAAGAGAGTGTGTATGCTTGTGTGTGTTTGTGTGAAATAAGTTTTGTATTTTCTTCATTTGTATTTTTCCTGTTCTTCAGCTAGAGTTCTGAGGTTCACCAACAATGTGATTTTTGCGTATACAACCATTTTCCTTCCACCATTTAGGTAGCTGCATTCATAATTCACAGACAGTGTCTGAACACAACACTTGTGCATGCTGAGTTCGTTTGATCATTTTTTCCTACCACCACAAAATGGCATAATCTTCCATAAGGCAGAATAGATTTTTAACATGTGTAAAAGGGCTGCGTGAGTTGGCACACACGGTCTTGGTTTATAGTCTCATCTGAAATACTTTAACATTCAGTTTGATTTGTTTTGTTGTTGCCAATTTGGTAAGATGAGGAAAGGCTAAGAATCAAACCCAGAACTTACCAGTTAACACGTTGGCAGGCGAACATCTGAACCCCCCTGCCCCCCTCCTCCTTTCCTCGGTGTCTGACTTTCATCCCCCTCAACAAGCACAGCATGGGCATCAGCGGGTGGAGCAGCAGAAAGAAGCAGACCTTGAGTGTGTGAAGAAAGAACAGCCACACCTTCACCTTCATCTTCATCTTAACACTCAGAGAGAGAGAAGACATGGCCGCAAGACGCAGATCCTCCAGTGACTGTGGAAGCGCAGAAGACGTGAGGATGGCGGAGTTGACATCCTGACCCAGTCCTGACCCCAAGCTCCAGCAGTTGCACAGTGAAGAGCCCTCCAGTGCTGACCAGTTGCCTGAAGAAACAGCAGACAGCAGACAGCCGTGAACAGCATTCAGAGGACTGCCGTTCCCAGGGAAAGGAGGAGAGCCCTGTCTGGAGACGTCAGGACCACTGAGGAAAAGTGCAGAGCGCTGAGGGATCCCTAGAAAGACGAGTGGAGGAGTCAGAGAATGGAGAAATGGCCACACTGAGGAAAACGACAGACACTGTGACCTGAAGAGAGGGAGCAGTCAGAGAATGGAGAAATGGCCACACTGAGGAAAACGACAGACACTGTGACCTGAAGAGAGGGAGCAGTCAGAGAATGGAGAAATGGCCACACTGAGGAAAACGACAGACGCTGTGATGAAGAGAGGGAGCACCAGAGAGAAGGGGGCCATGGGAGGGCAAGACGATCAGGGAGAAGTTACACCCAGAGAGTAAGCCATGGACAGTACCAGGAGACCGTATTGTAAGAGGACAAAACCAAGGAGAAAGGACAGCTGTGGAAGGAAGCCAAGGAGCATTGCCCTGGAAAGCAGGAAGACAGGAAAAGAAAGGAAGACAGGAGTGCTGCAGTCAGTTGCAGAGAAAGAAAGCACTTAGCACTGGACAGACTTTGTAATTGTGACGCTCCACCACATAAGGAGTCCCATTGCACCAGAGGTCAATTTTTAGTTATTGGCAAGTTATAAATGTGCAATAAAAAGGCTATTCAATACAAAAAACAGATTGAAAATCAGACAATTCTGTGCAAAGTTATTACAAATTGAAATGATAGACTGCAGGATGTGACAAAATGAGAAACAGGCAAGTTTGTTTTTTGTAACAGGTTGTCAGAATAAGGGCTTGGGTATTTTCAAAACACATTTAAAAGCAAAAGGAATAAGAATTATGCCTATATCTTTCCCTACAAGGTAGAATAACGGATATAGTTTAATAATCAAAATCTCAAAATTGACAACTTGACCCCCACCTACCTTTAATGGCTACTAGCGCAAAATTGGGTAATATGCTAAGCGACTCATTTCGTGGTGGAGCGTCACAACTGTGTTTGTGTTTGTCATTGTGTTTGTGTTGAATGGATGAGGAGGAGTGGGAATGCCTGGCTGTGGTGAGCAGTGTGGTGTGGTGAGCACGCAGTGTGTGGGAGAGGAGTGAGAATGAAGCCATGTTGTTTAACATCTGAAAATCACTGCTTGTGGGAAAGTGCTATCACCAGAAGTGTCGAGCAGGCAGGCAAAGTGCCGTCTCTGCCAGCCTCTGGCTCCACACCTGATGGTCCGGAGTCTGGTCTGCTGTCTTCACTGTCTCTCAGGGGGTGGGGGCTTCAGCCCCAGTGATGTGCTGGGTCAGCAGGACTGTGTATCATGGGCTGCACTGGGGCAGAGGGGCACTGCTATCCCCAGCTGACAGGGGCAGGCAGACCTGTGCACCCTCCTACATTTTGTGAATTTGTTCAGGAAAAAGTTGGAAAAGATGTAAGTACATTTCATTCATGAAAATCCGATTTTTGTCAACCTAAAATCTGAAAATCAAAAACGTTTTCTGTTTTCAGAGACAAAAAGTTGGAAAGATGTAATACATTCATTCATGAAAGTCGATTTTGTCAACCAAAATCTGAAAATCAAACGTTTTCTGCTGTTATTCAGAGACAAAAAGTTGGAAAAGATGTAAGTACGATTTCATTCATGAAAGTCCGATTTTTGTCAACCTAAAATCTGAAAATCAAAAATGTTTTCTGCTGTTATTCAGAGACAAAAAAGTTGGAAAAGATGTAAGTACGATTTCATTCATGAAAATCCGATTTTTGTCAACCTAAAATCTGAAAATCATAAACGTTTTCTGCTGTTATTCAGAGACAAAAAGTGAAAAGATGTAAGTACGATTTCATCATGAAAATGCGATTTTGTCAACATAAAATCTAAAATCAAAACGTTCTATGTTATTCAGAGACCTCAGGTCACCTCGCATTGCATCCTATGCTCTATTCAGAGACGAGTAGCCCCTTATAGTTGAGTCAACGTGAATACGCGCAACACTACTTTAACAACACTTGGCAGAAAAAGTAACCACACTGAGGGAAGAAAGCCATGGAGTAAATCCTAACGCTGTTCACAGGCCAGGATGAGGTTAGAAGAGGGGCAGGTGTGGATGTAGGTGCAAAAACAACAAAATTGGCTTTTTGTTTTGCTGAGTGAGATTTGGAACCTATGCTTATATCTCTTGCATTTTTGAAAAGTTAAGATGGCATTTGGAAGCACGGAAAATAACAACAGTAAACAAAAGGAGGAAAAAGCATCATCAAGAAAAATGGAAGAGAACAAGGTCAGGAGGGTTTTTTTGTCGATAAAAGGTATAACGAACTTTGTTCTAAAATACCGAAATGATGAAAAATAGTAAAAATTGCTTTGGAGACACTGAAATCAGTAGTATAGGGTGCACAGGTCTGCAGTGGTCTGAGTCAGGTCACTGACACTGACAGGGAGAGAGACTACAACCACGGTTTTTGCCACTGACAGGGAGAGAGACTAGAACCACGGTTTTTGCCACTGACAGGGAGAGAGACTAAAACCACGGTTTTTGCCACTGACAGGGAGAGAGACTAGAACCACGGTTTTTGCCACTGACAGGGAGAGAGACTACAACCACGGTTTTTGCCACTGACAGGGAGAGAGACTAGAACCACGGTTTTTGCCACTGACAGGGAGAGAGACTAGAACCACGGTTTTTGCCACTGACAGGGAGAGAGACTACAACCACGGTTTTTGCCACTGACAGGGAGAGAGACTACAACCACGGTTTTTGCCACTGACAGGGAGAGAGACTACAACCACGGTTTTTGCCACTGACATAGAGATGTGTGATAATCTGCTGCTGGCTCCCGGAAAAAGAAGCCCTGGTCCTCAGTGCTCAGAGGGCTGCCCTCTCTCCTGCACAAGTGGGGTTGTGGAGAGACAGAGAAAGCAAAGCCTGCCCGGCCTCTGCGGAAGTCTTAACTTATAGCTAGTAGGGCTCGCCGTCTGGGCTGGCTCCAAAGCTCCAAAACCTGGTGAGTGGTAAGTTTGAAGGATTCAATAATCTTTTGAATGATCTTTTTTTTTTCGAGGGTAACAGTGTAAGAATTTACTTTTTTTTTTTCATCCGGCCCTTAAGAAGAAGAAGGGTGTCAGTCCCTTAGTGGTGAAGAGGCTGATGAGGATTTCTGCCCTACACACAGGGAGCAGTCAGCTCTGCTGGAGTCCATGATGATAGTCTGGGTTCCTTCAGGGTTCTGAAGAAACAGCATCTGTCAACTGCTGTGCAGAGAGTGAGAGTTCGGCAAGCATGAACACCATGCGTTCACACACACACATGCATACTACACACACCCATGTATGCATGTACGGATGGGATAGCCTAGTGGTCAGAACATTGTGCTGGCAATTTGATGACCTGAGTTCGATTGGCGTTGGAGGGGATTTTTCCCTTGGAGTTAAGATCTGTGCTGACTCCACTCTCCCAAAAGTCTTTTGGAGAAGACTGTAAGCCGAGACCCCAGAACATCTTGCGCACACGTTTAATCCTGTTCTGCTTTTCATAAGAGAAGGCCAGTGTGTGCCAGTGGGAACAGATAATATTTACACAACTGCATGCACACTGGGACTGGATTTTAAAAAAAGCACACGAGTGCTTATCCCAAGAAGGAGAATAAGGAGGAAGGTGTAAGGATGGCTAAGATGTTCACCTGATTAACAAGTAAACCGTGTGGGCAGAAGGAAGGTGGCAGGATGGCTAAGATGTTCACCTGCTTAGCAAGTAAACCGTGTGGGCAGAAGGAAGGTGGCAGATGGCTAAGATGTTCCACCTGATTAAGCAAGTAAACTGTGTGCAGAAGGAAGTGGCAGGATGGCAATGATGTTCACACTGCTTAAGCATGTAATTGTGTGGCAGAAGGAAGGTGCAGATGGCTAAGATGTCACCTGTCTAGCAATAAACTTGGCATGATTGGAAGGTGGCAGGAGCTTAAGATTGTTCTCACTGCTTAGCAATAAACGTGTGGGCAGAAGAAGTGCAGGATGGCTAAGATGTTCACAACTGCTTAGCAAGTTAAACCGTGTGGCAAAGGAAGGTGGCCAGATGGCTAAGATTTCACACTGCTAGCAGTAAAACCGTGATGCAGAAGAGAAGGTGGTAGGATGGCTAAGATGTTCACCTGCTTAACAAGTAAACCGTGAGGTTCTGGGTCCATTCCCAGCCTTGCCCTTTCTTTTCAGTTTGATAAGGAAATGGAACTGAATGTCAAAATGCAAATATCAAAATCCTTTGGTTAAGATATAAATTGAGGACCTTTTGAGTGAATGCATGCAGAACATATTAAAACCCAGTTGTGCCTTGCAAAAGAGTAGGCCATTTTGTGGTGGTAGGAACAAATGAGAAACTTTGTTCCAAAGCATGCACACAGGGGTTACCTGTAGACAGCATGGCCACAGTCTCAATGTGCCTGCTTGAGTGAGGGGGAGAAAAACTGTTGCATGCACAGAAACTGACCATTGGTCAACCTCAGAGCTGTAGCCAAGGAACAAAACTCCAAGTGATGTCATGCATGAGTTGGCTGCTTGGTTTGGCTTGTAGACACAGTTCTACAGAACTCAGTATGTGATGACATCACTACAGAGGACCGTCACTCATGATAAAGTACAATGATGGATGATGAACAAAGAAGGATAGTTCAGTGTTTCCTCTTTGTGGTGTGACTGCTTGCAATACAATTTTTATTTCATGAGGTTTTTGAAGCTCGACTCCTGAATATATAGATATAAAATATTGATAGATATATCTCCTGAAATGCGGGAAAACCAGCTCATTCTCCATTGCTGCCATATGTGTCTTGCAGTGGAGAGACAGACTTGGCTGCAGTTTGTCAGCTGGTCGTTGAACTGGCAGCTTTGGTTTGGGAGGGAAGAGAAATCAGCTCCTGCGACAGACAAGAGGTGCTGTCTGAGCAATTGACGATGAAGAAGAAGAGAGCTAGGACCCTGCCCCCTTTTCCGAGTGCCAGTCACTGTCCTGAGGGAAGAGAGGAGGTCCTGGTGACCCAGTAGGTCAGTGGGGTTGGAGTGGAGGCCCCATGTGGGGACAGTGAAGACAGCAGGCCGACTTCAGGCTGTTGGGGGTGGGGTCAGGGCCTGTCAGGGGCAGCCTTTGTCCTGGACTGGTTGATGCTTTTGGGATGAGCACAGGGTTTGGTGGTGTAGTGATTTTCAGATGTTAAATAACATGGCTGTGTGTGTGTGTGTGTGTGTGTGTGTGTGTTGGTGCAAGTGTGTGTGAGTGAATGTCCATGCATGCGTGAATGTGTAGTTATTTATTTTTATGTTAGCATTTTAAAAAAAAAAATGTATTACCACTTCTTGTCATAGATTTCTCTGCGTAAAATTCTGGCTACTCTTCCCACCCATTTTTTCTTTTTCCTTTCTGCAGCTGTGTGCATTTCCCTATCAGAGTGGCTTTTTTCTACAAAATTTTCTCAGGGACAACCTTCTTTTTGCCAGGGGTTCTTTCACATGCGCTGAATGTGTATCACACAGAACTTCAGTTTATCATCTCATCTTAAAGACTAGCACCCAGACCACCACTCGTGGTCTAATGGATTAGGGTAAAAGTTTGGGGCCCAAATGGGACTCCAACCCCCACAAACTTGGACTGGGACTTTTGGATTTCGAGGCAGGTGTGTTACCTCTAGACCAGGAACCACTTTGTGTGTGTGTGTGTGTGTGTGTGTGTGTGTGTGTGTGTGTGTGTGTGTGTGTGTGTGTGAGAGAGAGTATGTGTGTGAGTATGTGTGTGAGTATGTGTGTGAGTGTGTGTGAGTGTGTGAGTGTGTGTGTGTGTGTGTGTGTGTGTGTGTGTGTGTGAGAGAGTGAGTGAGTGAGTGTGTGTATGAGTGTGTGCGCCAGTGTATGTATGCGTGTATAGAAACTTAGTTTGTGTTGAATGAATGAGGATGAGTGTGGAATGCTTGGGTGTAGTAGGTAGCTGTGTGGTGCAGTAAGCATGTGGTGTGTGGGAGAGAGGAGTGAGAATGAAGCCATGTTGTTTAACACCTGAAAATCACTACTTGTGGGAAAGTGCCATCACCAGAGGTGTCAAGCAGGCAGGCAAAGTGCTGTCTCTGCCAGCCTCTGGCTCCACACCTGATGGTCCGGAGTCTGGTCTGCTGTCTTCACTGTCTCTCATGGGGTGGGGGCTTCAGCCCCAGTGATGTGCTGGGTCAGCAGGACCATCATCTGCAGGCAGTGGCTGGACTGCAGCAGAGAGGGGTTGACCCCCCCCTTGTTGCCATGGGTTCTTTTACGTGCGCTAAGTAGTGATGTGTAACACACAGGACCTCGGTTTATCGTCTCGTCCGAAAGACTAGCTGGGTGGGGTCAAACAACCCTTGATATTGATATGTAAAACTAAACAAAGTGTGTAAAGTTGTAAATCTCTGGAAAGCTTAGATAACAACCTTTTAAATGAGCAAAATTTTATAGCAGCACGTAGTGTTTACGATAATGTAAAAAATAAATAAAGTTTAAAAACTGCGCATGCACTACCAATCACTGTCGCGATGTCGGTGACCCAGATTGATTTTAAAACGATATGCAATGTTGTTGCAGTGCAAAAATGTCATGATTGGATAAATACTGTCTCTTGACATAAGTTTTGAAAACAAAAAGAACTTGCGTGGCTTTATCGGTCGTCAAATATTCGGAAAAGTCCAGCGAAATGATCGACGCGATCGCGATCGTCATGGCGGTGAACACTCATTTCGTGCGAACTGGTGGCGTTCGATGATGAAAATACGACAATCGCTTGATTTCGTGTGATGCAAAGTACTCGACAGCATATCGAAATAACTTAACACCAGTTATTTCGAAGCCGTGTTGCGTTAAAATAAAGTAAAACAATGTATGACATCGAAATCGCCCGGTAGCTATGAAGTGCATTGGACAAAACTTTGCACCACTCGATTCAGTCCGATCGCGATCAATTTTTCCGAAGTTTTTCAAAAATATTTCACAATCCTTACCTTATCGTCTCTATTATCATTTAATTCAACCAAATCCAGCCTCTAAAACTCCTTATCGCCGTCAACATCGTCAAAAAACTCGAAAAATACTTCGAGTAATACGGGCGCAAACACTTGGCTGCCGTTTTTTCAGGCGATCGAGGTTCATCCCCCCCCAAAAAAAAGACCATCTCTAAACTAATCAGAATCCTCGTTGCTTGCGACTGCGGACGACCTTCACCTATTTCTGCGGCCCTAAAATGGCCTTCACGTTCATTGGGTGACCTTTGAAAGCGAAAGTGAGCCTTCAATGTATGATCACCGACGTCATCCCGGTATATACGGGTAGCCGCCAGAAATGCTGGACTACGTTTATACCATACGATACCGGGAACCGCGCCACCATGGTTAAGATAATGAATAAGCACTCGTGTTCTTTTCATTCGCACACAAGGCTCAGTTTATAGAAGAATATCTGAGTTTATAGAAGAATATCTGAGTTTATAGAAGAATATCTGAAGGAATTTTGGGGAGAATAGAGTTTGCACTGATGTTAACTACAGAGGAAAAATACCCTGGAAAGGGTATCGAACTCAGATTGCAGGCACAGTGTTCTAACCACTAGGCTATCCCGTCCTTCTGTCACAACAAGGTGGTCAGAGGGGAAGACGACAGGCACACAGCGTCTTCCTTTATGAATTCAGCCACACAGGGCTGTACTGACTGCACTGTACTGTAAGCACTGGCTGTGTTGGTACTGTAGGCACTGGCCGTGTTGGTACTGTAGGCACTGGCTGTGTTGGTACTGTAGGCACTGGCTGTGTTGGTACTGTAGGCACTGGCTGTGTTGGTACTGTAGGCACTGGCTGTGTTGGTACTGTAGGCACTGGCTGTGTTGGTACTGTAGGCACTGGCTGTGTTGGTACTGTAGGCACTGGCTGTGTTGGTACTGTGAAGGTACTGCCTGTGTTGGTACTGTAGGCACTGGCTGTGTTGGTACTGTAGGCACTGGCTGTGTTGGTACTGTAGGCACTGGCTGTGTTGGTACTGTAGGCACTGGCTGTGTTGGTACTGTAGGCACTGGCTGTGTTGGTACTGTGAAGGTACTGCCTGTGTTGGTACTGTAGGCACTGGCTGTGTTGGTACTGTAGGCACTGGCTGTGTTGGTACTGTGAAGGTACTGCCTGTGTGGGTACTGTAGGCACTGGCTGTGTTGGTACTGTAGGCACTGGCTGTGTTGGTACTGTAGGCACTGGCTGTGTTGGTACTGTGAAGGTACTGCCTGTGTTGGTACTGTAGGCACTGACTGTGTTGGTACTGTAGGCACTGGCTGTGTTGGTACTGTAGGCACTGGCTGTGTTGGTACTGTAGGCACTGGCTGTGTTGGTACTGTGAAGGTACTGCCTGTGTTGGTACTGTAGGCACTGGCTGTGTTGGTACTGTAGGCACTGGCTGTGTTGGTACTGTAGGCACTGGCTGTGTTGGTACTGTAGGCACTGGCTGTGTTGGTACTGTAGGCACTGCCTGTGTTGGTACTGTAGGCACTGGCTGTGTGGGTACTGTGGGCACTGGCTGTGTTGGTACTGTGAAGGTACTGCCTGTGTTGGTACTGTAGGCACTGGCTGTGTTGGTACTGTGAAGGTACTGGCTGTGTTGGTACTGTAGGCACTGGCTGTGTTGGTACTGTGAAGGTACTGCCTGTGTGGGTACTGTGGGCACTGGCTGTGTTGGTACTGTGGGCACTGGCTGTGTTGGTACTGTGGGCACTGGCTGTGTTGGTACTGTGAAGGTACTGCCTGTGTTGGTACTGTGAAGGTACTGCCTGTATGGGTACTGAGTAGGTACTGCCTGTGTGGGTACTGAGTAGGTACTGCCTGTGTGGGTACTGCCTGTGTTGGTACTGGCTGTTCTCCCCAGGGCAGGGGAACAAAAAATGCCATGAACAAAATGGCATGCACATGGGGACTGGATGTTTAAAAAAAAAAAAGCACATGGAAGCTTTTCCAGTATCCACCAAATAGAAGAACTAAAGATGGCAGCACATTGGCTCTCTGCCAGGCTTTCCTCCCATGCCTTAAGGGAGAGAGGGGGTGTGCCACTTGCAGTGTGCCAGTCTCTTGGCATGGCACACGGTCAGCTTTATTCCTACATTTCTGTAGGCTTTACTTCATGCTCATGCGCTTCTTTTGCAGGTTTCACTCTTGTGTTTCTTCTGTTGCAGGTTGCACTTCGTTCTAATTTGTTTCTGTTTCACTTTCAGGGTTTAGTTCATGCTCAATACATGTTGATGTTGAGGACAGTCATTGTTATTCCATGACTCCCTCCTGCTTGTCTCCCTCACCCAACTCATCTGGCAGTTACTCAGGGACTTTTCCCTCTCCCCCCCCCCCCCTATTCCTGTCCAATGTCGCAGTTTAGTGGCAGGGTATTCAGATGACGCCACTTGTGTGTTGAAAAAATCAGAGGCATGACCTGCCTTGTGCCGGGATGTTGGACACAGTGAAGTAAAGTAAAGCACAGCCATGCCCTATGAAAGGCTGTCTGACAGCAGTATAGGACAGCACAGCTGTGGGAAAGGCTGTCTGACAGTAGTATAGGACAGCACAGCTGTGGGAAAGGCTGTCTGACAGCAGTATAGGACAGCACAGCTGTGGGAAAGGCTGTCTGACAGCAGTATAGGACAGCACAGCTGTGGGAAAGGCTGTCTGACAGCAGTATAGGACAGCACAGCTGTGGGAAAGGCTGTCTGACAGCAGTATAGGACAGCACAGCTGTGGGAAAGGCTGTCTGACAGCAGTATAGGACAGCACAGCTGTGGGAAAGGCTGTCTGACAGCAGTATAGGACAGCACAGCTGTGGGAAAGGCTGTCTGACAGCAGTATAGGACAGCACAGCTGCGGGAAAGGCTGTCTGACAGCAGTATAGGACAGCACAGCTGTGGGAAAGGCTGTCTGACAGCAGTATAGGACAGCACAGCTGTGGGAAAGGCTGTGGAAAGGCTGTCTGAAAGCAGTATAGGACAGCACAGCTGTGGGAAAGGCTGTCTGACAGCAGTGTGCACTGGTAGAGAGATGGAACAGATGGCCTCTGAAGGCTGTGGCTACTGGCTGGCTGACTGACTGACTGACTGGCTGACTGACTCTAGCTGTCGTGGTGATGACAATGAAGAAGAGGGGACAGACAGGTGCTGGGGGGCCAGGCTGGTGTCCTGGTTTGCTGCTTTTTTCTTTTTTTTAGTTCAGTTTCTTTGGTTTGGGTTTCATTTTTATTTTCAGTCTGTTTTGTTCTCTCCTTCATATTTTCTTTTCAACTTTTTGTTATTATTTTTTTCTGACGGGCCTACCTTTATTTCTGCTGACTCAGTCAGTACCTGAGTTTTCAGTCTTGTGCTCTCCTTTGTTTTAAGAGATTCTTCTGTCTATCCCTGAGTTGCTCTTCTCCTGTCGTTTTGTTGGACCTGCCATAGCTTAGTTAACCTGCCATAGCTTAGCTTAGTTAATGATAAAGTTAGTTAACATTAAAGTGATAACAAAATTACACGGAGACCCTACTGGAAAGAAAACGGGTGTGTTGCTGCTGCTGTACTACTGCCCACCCCCATTCCTAAGTGTTTTTTTGTACAGTCCACAAAATCGGACTGAGCAAGTGATTTGTGCATTGAAATTCAAATGCTATTGAGCACAGACAGTATGAAGTGATGAACTGTTAACTTTTTCATGATGTGCAATGTCCATGTACAAGTAAAAAAATTAATCAGCGCATGGAAACATTTGAAATGGAAACTTTACCACTGCAGTTTAATTCATGAACAGTTTGGTTTAGAGTGATTATTCTGAAGCATAAATAGTTTATATTTCATTGGATCAGTGATGTACCAAAATGACTGACAAGTAGGTTTTTTGTTTTTCTGTGTTTTGCTGTTTGTCATTCCTTGGCTACCTACCTGCCCAAGGTTGACCTGGGTGACAGTGTTCAGTATGCAGCGGTTCTTCCACCATTAAGGTAGCTGCATTCCTACGTCAGGGATATGAAAAGTTTATAATGATTTAATGTCCAACTGAGAAAGGACATCTCATTTTGTTGTGATCAGTTTTACAGCAGCAACACCACATCGGTTTCTTTCCCTTTTGGATTATCAATGCTTTATAAAAAGGGATTATCAATGCTTTATACACTTAGAGATTAGAGTAGCTACTTTTTGGATGGGATTGCTTTGATGACAAAATTTTAGAAGTTTAGGAGTAGTTTCTCATTTGCCTACGATAAACCCTGGAAGCTCAGAGTGAATGTGTGAGTGAATGTTGTGCTGTCCATTGTGCTGTCCATTTTGCCAGTTTTTCTCTATTTTCAATTTTTGATGTTTAGAAATGTAAATAGTATATGGATTTGCTATTGTTGTAAATATGTTGTTTCGAAATATGTGTGCTGTCCATTGTGCTGTCCATTTTGCCAGTTTTTCTCTATTTTCAATTTTTGATGTTTAGAAATGTAAATAGTATATGGATTTGCTAATGTTGTAAATATGTTTCGAAATATGACAATGATGTACATACAGATGTTTTGCAGCAGTGCTGCTTGTAGTGAATGTTTTAAAATTCTTAGTTTCACGTTACAGGCTCGACCCTAGAATTACTCCCCCTTGCAGAAAAGTAGCCTGTGCTAGTTTGAGTAGTTGGATGAACATTGCGTTTATTAGCGTCATAATATTGTTGTGGAGAGATAAAAGATTGCATTAGGTGGTGATCCTGCTTTGTCATGTCTGCAGATTATTCAGATAATGCTATTGCCTATCTCAAAACCAAGAATTCATAGTGTGCAAGTTAAATTGTACTTAAACAAAACTACAGGGTACTGCTGTATTCTTGGATCCTGAGTTAGACTGGCTGTGAAACCCTTTGGTTCAGTGCTGTACTTGCAGAAGGAATGGGGTGGAGTTGGTCTCTCCTCTCTCCTCATCTCTTCTCCTCCTCCTCTCCTCTTCTCCTTACATCTTTCCACATCCTTTCTATCTCTTTCTTCTGTTCACTTCTCCCCTTTCTCTCCTCTTCTCCTTCTAGTTCCACTCTTTTTCTCTATATGTTTGTTTCTTCTCTTTGTTTTTTCATTCTCGTTATTAGTATTCTTCTCTCTCTATCTCAACCTTCATAGCTCACTTCAATTTACTTCCTCTCTGCTGTTCTCTTTCCTCTCCTGCTTTCCTCTCCTCTCCACTCCTTCTTCTTCATTTTGTTCTCTTCTCCTCTCCTCTCTTTTCCTCTCTCTCCACTCCTCTCTTCTCTTCTCTCTCTTCTCTTCTCCTCTCCTCTCTTTTCCTCTCCTCTCCACTCCTCTCTTCTCTTCTGTCTCTTTCTCCTCCTCCTCCACTCCTCTCTCTCCCTCTTTTCTCTCTCTTCTGTTCTCTTCTCTTTTTTTCTCTTCTTTTTCCTCTCTTTCCTCTATCTCTTCTCCTCCCCTCTCCTCTCTTCTTTTCTCTGTAATCCAATACCCAGTAAGGTGCATAGTTCTTAGTTTTCTCCTGCGTTTATCATTTTTCAAGGAAAAGCATTGATGAAATGAAAAAGAGCATGTCGATGATAACACAATGATGATAACAGCCTGGTGAAAGAATATTCAATTTGTCCAGTAAAGGAGGTCACTGTGAAATATCAACTTTCTACAAAGCTGATTGGATTCTCTTTTATTAATTGATTTAGTGTATTCTTGATTTCCGGATAATGGAAAAAAAATATTCATGTGCCTTTTTTATACTTAGTCCCTATGTGCATGCAGTTTTGTTAAATTTATCATCTGTTCCCACTAGCACAAATGGCTTTTTCAATTTTGGAAGGCAGAATGTTATTCATGTGTGTGCTAGGTGTTCTGCATGCGTTCGCACATGCAACCTCGACCTATAATCTCATCCAAAGGACATTCAGGGGAGTGGAGTGGGCACTGATGTTCACTTCAGGGAAAAACTTGACTGACTGGTGGTGGCTGAAACCTGGGCTTGAACCCAGCCATCCGATGAGAGCTCAGTGCTCATTGAAAGCATATACCAAACATACACGACACGTGTGCACACACACACACACAACCACACACACACACACACACACACACACACACACACACACACACACACACACACACACACACACACACACACACACAGCTGGTTGGCCTACAAATCCACTTTGTAATCTTACTCTCTTAGGCAGTCATCACTAAGGCTCAGGAGAAAGATATTTTAGAGATACAGAGAATAACAGAGAGAAGGGGGGGGGGGAGAGTATGAGTGTATGAGAGTGTGTGTGGTGGTGTGTGTGTGTGTGCGTGGTGGTGTGTGTGTGTGTGTGCATGTGAATGTCTAATCGTGTGTCGGTCACTGTTTCAAGTCACTTAGGATGGTACATGTGTGCTGTAGTTCTACAATGTAAGCTTGTACTTTTTCTAGAAGTAAAAGTAGACAATGAGGAAACAGTGCAGAATGAAAGAAAACGGGGGGGGGGGGGGGCTGTGAACATTCATAAAGGACTGTTCACTGTTCATCTTGCATACACTGCGCGTGTGTGCATACATTCGAATTTGCTGAAACCATAAATATGATAAATTGTTATTGATTGCTTGTGTGCTGTATAGGTCAATGCAAGCGCTTTGATTTGTTTTTGCAAGTTATAGCGCTACGTAAATTCCATTTATTATTATATTATTATTATTATTATTATTATTATTATTATTATTATTATTATATTAAAGTTAAAAAGAGACAAGGTGATAATAACAGCATGCAACAGCCTATTAAAAAAACAAAAAAAACCCATGAAAATGATACAATACTGTCAACTCTAACTGAAAAAGTGACTGTAAAATAACAAAGAGAGCAATCTGATTCAATATGTGTACTGATCTTTAATTTATAAGCTTTTTTTTGCAAGAAGACCTTAGTCCTCTCTCCACACATGCTCACATGCTCACCCACCTGAACACTACTTACTCACACTAAAACAAACTACACAACCAACTCTACACACAAACATACAACACACATCACACACAGCACAACACACACACACACACACACATCACACACACACAACACACACACACACACACACACACACACAGCAATTGAAACTGTTAATCACAATTCTACGTGAAGTGTTTCCGTATTTAATTTTCAAAGCGTAAGATGTCTTTTAAAAAAAGTGGTAGTCAATAAAAGTAAATTCAGGAGATGAGAGAGAATGTCAGTTCTTTAGTTTATCATCTTTCCACAAACTACTGATATCAGAAGGGAAAGTGAAGGGGGGGGGAGCATAGCTAATTATCTGCATTAAACAACTTTAAGAAACAGAAATAAAACCCTTAAGCTAAATGTTGAAATGAAAGAAATAATAGCTTTAACACAAACTCTGCTATTCATATAACTATTAAAAATCATGATAATATAAGAATTTATAACAGTCTCGGACTTAATGACAGAGCAATTCTTTCATTAATGGAATGTCTTTAGAATGTGCTGAAAGCAGTAGACTAGGAAAATGGGTCAAAAGCTTTTCACATCTCTGCATCTGAAATTGAGTAATGGTAATATTTTTGCCACAGATATTCGTGTGTGTGTGTGTGTGTTGTGGTGTGTGTGTGTGTGTGTGTTGTGTGTGTGTGTGGATTACCTGTCATCATGTGTGTGTGTGTGTGTGAGAGGTGCTTGATGTGTGTGTTGGTTGCTGTTCAAGTGTGTGGTGGTTCGTGTTGTGTGTGTGTGTGTGTGTGTGTGTGGTGTGTGTGTGTTGTGTGTGTGTGTGTGTGTGTGTGTGTGTGTTCAAGTCCATTAGGGTGTGTTATTCATTCTTTTATTTTACGTCTTTTCACTTTAGTGATATCAGACTGGTCACTGTTTGGAGTTGAGTAAGGTCTGTGTGTGTGTTGGTCACTGGAGTCACTCAGGGTTGTGTGTGTGTAGTAGTTCTTATATTTAGCAGCCTGTTTCCTCCCTTCGGTGATATTAGATGATGAAAGAAAGTGGGCATAGTATGGGGTCTGGGAGATAGTGATATAGAACTGAAGTGTGTGTGAAGTGAAAAAGAGATAGCAGTAATAGCACAATGGAGAACAAGAAGCATGTAAGAACAAAAGGAAAAAAAACAAAAGTATCTACAGAAAGACGTCAAACTAAAACTGAAGAAATAACTAGATGACAAATAGTCTGCACTCTTCTCTCTCTCTCTCTCTCTCTCTCTCTCTCTCTCTCTCTCTCTCTCTCTCTCTCTCTCTCTCTCTCTCTCTCCTCTCTCTCTCTCTCTCACCACACACACACACACACACACACACACACACACACACACACACACACACACACACACACACATTAATCTCAAAGATACAGGATTTATTTTTTACTGGTACATAACCATGCTGCTGGTCTTGTTCTGTGATCTTCCCAGTTCCAGCATGTCTCTCTCTCCTCTGCTTCCTGACTTGCACTGGCTCCCTGTTCAGAAAGGAATGTAACAGAAACTTGACTTGCAGTGCTTTACACACTTTGGTGACTCTGCTCCTGTGTACCTTTCTGGCCTCCTTCAAGTTCATCTCCCATCTTGTTATCTGTGCACCTCTACTGATACTCGTCTGTTTCGTATTCCTATCTTTCAAACAAGATATGTGACGCTCCACCACATAAGAAGTCGCATTGCACCAGAGGTCGATTTTTATTATTGACATTATTTTGCGATGAAAGGGCTATACAATAATAAAACAGATTGAAAATTTTAAAAAATATTTAAAGTTCTCACAAATTGAAATGATAGACTGCAGGAAATAACAAAATGAGAAATTGACAAGTTTACCATCGTAATAGTCAGAAAGAAGGCTTCTATTTTTAAAACACATTTTAAGACTACAAGAAACAAAATTATGACTTGATATTTCACTCCAAGGTAGAATAAGTACTATAGTTGCATAATCATTCAAAATTTCAAAATTGATGACTTCATCCCCATCTGCGGTACATGGATCCTAGCAGAAAAGTAGGTTATGTGCTAAGCGACTCCTTTCATGGTGGAGTGTCACATAATGTGAGTGATCTTTTTCTCTTGTGGTCCTTTGTTGGAATTCCCTCCCATACTGAATCAGACATAACCGTTCAATCTTTCAAGTCCAACCTTAAAATACATCTCTTTCAGTCTTAGAAATTGAATTTTAATAAGTAAGTTGGTTTGTGTGTGAGTGCCTGCATGTATGCGAGTGTGTTTAGGTGTATGCCTGTGTGTAAAGGAGATAGTAATGGGGGGGGGGGGGGGTCCATGTGGTGAAAGCATGTGTGTGGCTGTGTATATGGGTTAGCCAGTGTGTGGTTCAGTAATTCCATCCTTCTGTCAGTGTCAGGTTTGTCAGTGCTTAGAGCTCCCTCTCATCAGGAAGATTAGCTGCTCACAATATCCATACATACTGACTCACTTTATCGAGTGTTTAAAGTGGGAAGATATTGCACGCAATATCCATACATACTGACTCACTGTATCGAGTGTTTAAAGTGGGAAGATATTGCACGTAATATCCATACATACTGACTCACTGTATCGAGTGTTTAAAGTGGGAAGATATTGCACGCAATATCCATACATACCGACTCACTGTATCGAGTGTTTAAAGTGGGAAGATATTGCACACAATATCCATACATACCGACTCACTGTATCGAGTGTTTAAAGTGGGAAGATATTGCACGCAATATCCATACATACCGACTCACTGTATCGAGTGTTTAAAGTGGGAAGATGTAGTAGGTTAAAAATAGTGGTATGTAATCTGAACTAAATATTGAAAAGTGACTAGGAAGGATTGATCCATGAAGCCATAACTCTGAATGAGGGGCAGTTTTTGTGAACAGCCACTTGTGTGATTGATTTGAATGCAAGCGCTTTGATTAGTTTGCTTTACAAGATTCAGTACTCTAAAAAAATTTCATATGTTATTATCGTTATGATGGTGATTATTATTATTGCGTGAACAGCATACATTCTACTTTCTTCAGAGCGAGATGAACCAAAAATTTTGTCATGAAGTAGCAACCTCTGTAAGCTGAAGTGTTTTAAGCAGATAGAAGGAAATGTACATACAACTTGATAGCTTGTGCTCTACAACAGCAAAATTCATTTTGAACACACAAGGTTAATGATCACATTTTTGCTGAATGAAGATTTCTCTGACATTAGTCAGTTGCTTTACAACCAAGAACAAAGGGCACTTCGTCTTCTGGTGTTTTCTGGCATGAAAGACAAAACAAATCCTGGTAGTATCGTAGGTGTCCTGTCTGGTCCATTGGGGCAGTGTGTATGTGTTGTCATATACCTTATGTGGGTGAGGGCATGAAGTACCACATAGGGCTCCACACTAGGATCACTGCACGCAGTTCAGTACAACTCCTATCTGTGGCTGGTGTTCATAGGGTCAGTCCAGTTCTGCCATCGACAGTCAGGCGCTGAGGAAAAATGGTAAAGAAAGTTGTAGAACAGCCAACACCCTGCTTCATCCAAAGCTGTCCAAACCATGGAGGAAAAGGGCTACAAAAGTGACCTTGATTCACAACAGCTGTGTACTGAATAATTGTAACCTTTTCGATTTAATTCAGATCAAACATTTTTGTTATCTCACAGAGAAAATTAATGTTGGATACAAGATGTATATAAAAAAGAAATGAAAACATTTCTCACAGAAGAACGACATAGCACAGTATGCAACCATCATGTTGCTCGCATTACAAGACAATACCAATACCAATACCAGCACTTTATCAGAGAGGAATTCACATTAGACATAAAATTGATACACGAAAACACTTTTGTCACAGAAAGTAATGAGTAAAAATCTTTAAACCACACACACACACACACACACACACACACACACACACACACACACACACACACACACACACACACACACACAC
>CM060330.1:51141470-51148970 GCA_030674155.1 Stramonita haemastoma
TTTAACGTGTGCGCAAGATGTTCTGCATGCGCTCACACCCAGACCTGGGTTACTGCATGTCTAGCTCTTGGGTGCATGTTAGGGTTTTGTAAATTAAAATATTTACTCATGTGTTTTTTCATCCAGTCCAGGTGTGTAGGCAGTTTAGTAGACGTTATCTGGTTCCCACACCGGTTCATCATCATCTGTTCCTACCGACATGCAGAGTGCAGGTGTAGCTGTATTCCTCATGCACCTAGCTTTTCAATGTGTATATATCTACTGCCTGAATTTCGGTGTCCTGCTCATGCAGTGAAGCACACAATAATTTTCTGTATGCATTTCTTCACAGGGCCTCAAATGTGGTCGCATACATGTACATAGGATTTTGATATTGTTTTTCTCATCAAATTGGGAAGGGTAAGGCTGGGAATCAAACCCTGAACCCCTGATTTTGTTTGGCAGGTGAACTTGCCTCTTAATGGAGGAATCACACATTTCTACATTTGATGCCTTTCAAATGTCTATATTTATACTGTGAAAACGTATGTAATGATATCTGGGGCATTTTGGTGGTCAGTTGGGAAATTAGGTATTCCCATTTATTGTTATCTGGATGGTAATTTTAGTTATATAGTCTTATCCTTTATTCATACCTGTAGTAGTGTATACAATTAGTGTATACTGTATACTAAATGTACTTGAAGGCTGTATTCATATGTTAATAGTCAATGTGCACTTTTCCTGCAAGTTTTCATTGTTTTTTAAAGTCTCAAATAGAATATTGTAATGTCCAAATGCAGACACTTATTATTGTATAGTGGTCTGAATCTTCGTATAGAAAATTGTATTGGAAAGGTTTCGTTATCCAATGCATTTTATGTGTCACTATTTGGATATCCGAGACATTTTATGTATATCAGTATTCGTGTAGGGATGGACATACCTGCATTTTCAACTTCTGCATTTACATGTATTTTAAATGATTAAACAGATTTTAAACTATCAACCAAGATTTTTCTGATGATTGAATACATTTTAAATGATCGACCAGGATTTTTATTATAAATTTGCACACACTGCTTTATGTTTACTCAAGCTTTTTATTCTTTTTGGTAGTTTTCATGGCTGTATTCGAGAGGCCTGGATTTTAATTTTATTTGCACACTGCTTTATGTTCACTCAAGCTTTTTATCCATTTTGCAAGACTATTTTAGAGGCCTGTATTTTTATAATTGCACACACTGCTTTATGTTAACTCAAGCTTTTTATTCATGTTGGATGGCTATAGTTTAGAGGCCTGGATTTTTTATTTTATTTGCACACACTGCTTTACGTTCACTCGAGCTTTTTATTAATTTTGGACGGCTGTAGTTTGGAGACCTGTATTTTTATTTTAATTACACACACTGCCTTGTGTTCACTGAAGCTTTTTATTCATTTTGGATGACTGTAGTTTCAAGGCCTATTTTCATTTGGACGTGTACTTCATTTTTATACTTGATTAGAAAAAATATATTTATATACTTATTTTCAAAGCCTGCATTCAGATGTCTGTATTTCAGAAGCCTGTATTCAGATGTCTGTATAATGAATATCTGTATTCAGATGTCTCTATTTTTGAAGCCTATATTCAGATGTCTGTATAATGAATATCTGTATTCAGATGTCTCTATTTTTGAAGCCTATATTCAGATGTCTGTATAATGAATATCTGTATTCAGATGTCTCTATTTTTGAAGCCTATATTTCCTTCTTTATTCCGTCATTTCATGGATATCTAATTAGCACTGGTGTGCTTTATATATCCAGTTCCTGTGCACATTTTGTTCTCTGTTCCCAGGGGGAACAGCCCACATTTCCTGCAAAGAAATCTGCTGTGGCTACAGGTGGTGGACAATAATATAAGTACTGATTTTAAAAAAATTCCACACACATACACTGCTCCACCTCTCTTCAAGCAGGGCAGGGAAGCCTAGGGTGAATTAAATTTAGAGAGTTCATACTGTGTGGTCTGACATTTGCTTCTTTTATACCACTTTATGTCACAGTAGATTTCTCTGCATGAAATTCGGGCTGCACTCCCCAGGGAGAGCACATCACCACATGTGCAGCGCCTACTATTATTTTTTGTTTCTCAGGGATGGTGTGTTTTAACACGACAGCTGTGTGCATGTTGGTTCTTTATTTTTATATATAAATTTGTCATCCGCTCCTACCGGCACACGATGACCTGCTCTTCCGAAAGGCGGAACGGGGTTTTAACGTGTGCGCAAGATGTTCTGCATGCGTTCGCACACGGGGCCTCTGTTTATAGTCTCATTCGAATGACTTTGACATTCAGTTTGTTATTTTCGTCAAACTGGGAAGAAAGGGCGAGGCTGGGTATGAACCAGAAACTTAGGGTTCACTTGTTGGCAGGCGAACGTCTTAACCATCCTGCCACCATCCTTCCTTCAGGTTACAGCCACCACTGAGAGGACATAGATGCTTTCTTCCTGGGGTTTTCCCTCTGAAGTCAACTTCAGTGCCGACTCCAATCCCCCAAAATCTTGTGTGCAAGTATGAGCCTTTTCCAATTCTCCGCTTTTGAAATACAGACATCTGGATACAGGCAGCTGAAGAACAGCAGTAGAATGCGGGTGGTTGTGATGGATTGGTGTAACCATTTTTTCATTTTGATGTGGAAAATCTACATGTAGGACTTCCTGATTCTTACACGCACACACACACACAATCACAGACACCCACACACTCTCACAGGAACAAAAACGCAAGTCGACACAGTAACACATGTGAAACGTGTGTGCATGAACCCCCTGTACAGAAACTTTTAAAAAAATGTCCGCATACATCAAGTGAAGGGAGAGGGGGGGGTGTGGTTGTGGTTATGATGAAGAGCTTTTATTTCAGCAGTAGGGGGGAGGGGGGGGGGGTGGTTGTGGTTTTGATGAAGAGCTTTTATTTCAGGAGTTGGGGGAGAGGGGTGTGTGGTTGTGGTTATGACAAAGAGCTTTTATTTCAGCAGTAGGGGTGGAGGGAGGAGGGTACAGACAACACGACACTGTGGCGCAAACTACACTCCACTCCACCACATCAGTTCATTTCACTGTGGGGTTATCAGGTCACTATGTGAGTGAACGTCTGTTCTTGTGGCCGGTGGCTGCCAATGCCTGGGTCTCTTTCAACATGGACACCGCCTGCACACAGAATCATAAGAACACACGTCAATCACTGAACTATCATAATACGAACAATCAGAACACTGCTGTCATATTATATAATATATATTATATTATAATATATATATATATTACAACACACACTTTTACTAAATGCTACATACTCCTCCCCCTTCTCTCTCTCTCTCTTTCTAAAAGATCTTACTTTGAAGAAATAATCAAAGAGTACAATAAAGTTATAAATTACATTCCAGAGTCACTTGTATTTATCATTGCTCACTTATGCATGTTCTAATTTATCACTGTTTGGTAATATTCACATTATAGCAGAGTCAGACAATTTTCTAAGTTGAGGAGCAGAGTCAGACAATTTTCTAAGTTGAGGTGTACAAATCAGTTTGAACAAAGAGAAGGTGGGTTATTCATTAATGGAATTTGTATTATTATGTTCTTGGTTTGATAAACTATTCTAGTTTATTGTTTTAGATACTATGCTATGGATTGAGCATATTTTAACTTTGTTATTGGCAATAACTGGAACATTTATCAGCAAAAATCGTTCTAGCTGAGAAGTCAAAATTTGTAATTTTGTGTTTATTATTGTTCTAAAATGATGCTATCTTGATTTTTACATCAGGTATACACATTACACTATTTGAAAACGTGCTAGACTCTGTTTAATTCTTTGACAGTTTTTTTTTATACAGATGATTCTATGCATACTATGTTGTTTTGTTGGGTTTTTTTTTTTTTTCCTTTGCTTGTTTGTTTGGGGTTTTGTTTCTCTTATTGGTAGCAGTATCTGATGATCAGAGACATTTCTGTGAGGGTGCTATAATAGATATTATTTCTTCTGATAATCCAAACTGGAAGTGTACTCTCTTGGTTTTTTTTTCATCCAGAATTGTACTGGATTTGGGGGAAGTTTGGTGGTTTTATTTGTTTTTCAGGTGTAATTTATGTAGCGCTTTCATTCAAAAATTGTAGGTGAACTTTGTGATCTGTTTATTATTTTTCTTTGCTTTTCATTTACAGTTGTGGTAAAGAAAGAAAGGGTTTGTGTAAATATTCCAATGTATATCTTTAATATTTTATTTGGACGTTACATCATAATGTTACTCATCAGTACACTATGCCTTCATTAATGTACCTAGTTAGATTAATTGCTGGTTTGCATAACTTTTAATTGTTGTTTTGTTGCTGATTAGATAGGGTTTTAATTTTTTTTATTATGACTATTATTATTATCAGGCTCTTTGCCACTTTGTGACTTTATGGGTTTAATTAAGAATGATATTATTTTGAAGAAGTCCTTTGTGTTGGTGTTTTTTTATAATAACATTACCTAAAAATGCCACCCCTAAAAATGTTCTTTGCCAGTATTTCTTAGTTAAAAAGTTAAAGTCTGTCCGGAGCCTAAGGCTCATCAGGCCGGTGCTTATCCCGGTTTCTGTGGCGTTAAGCGACTGAGAGTCATAGACTCCCCCCTGGATAGGACGCCAGTCTATCGCAGGGTTAACCCCAACACAAGGTTGGTACCCCTTTTACGCCTGGGTGGGGTGAGAAAATAACCGTAAAGTGCCTTTTCCAAGGGCACAACACCATAGCCGAAAGCTGGGATCGAACCCGCAACCTTTAGATTACGAGTCCAACGCCCTAACCACTAGACTACAGCGGCGGCTGGTTGCATATGTGATCTACTGTATTTGTTTGGAATATTATAAACCTTAATTTACCTGAAGAACACACCTACATTAGTTAACAAGGTGACAGAGATTTAAACACCCATCATTAGTATATTACAATTCAGGTCTACAATACAGTGAGGTATTACTTCCCTTGGTCTGTCCAAACTTGGTACACTTGGTATCTTGGTAACAAAAGCCATTTTTCCACACCTCTCCTTTTTCCTGTGCTTCTTTCTTTCTTTTCATTTTCTACTGTTTTTATTCTGATGATCATAGTGTCACGGCCTTTCCTTCATAGGGATGCCAGAGGCTCTGTCATTAGTAATGGAATACATCAACTCTAGATACTTTCATTTTGGAGGTATTTACTTATTTATTTATTCTTTTACATCGAGGATAATGGAATAAGCATTCATATGCTTTTTTCTCATCCAGACCCGTGTGTATGCAGTTTTGTAAATGTCATCTGTTCCCACCGGCACACAATGGACTACTCTTACGAAACACGGAACAGGATTTAAAGTGTGGGCAAGATGTTCTGCGTGCGTTCGCACACAGGGCCTCGGTTGACAGTCTCATCCGAAAGACTTTTGGGGAGAGTGGAGTCAGCACTGATGTTAACTCCTGGAGAAAAAAATCCCCCTTGACGGGGAATCGAACTCAGGTCGTCAAATTGCCAGCGCAATGTTCTGACCACTAGGCTATCCAAAATTTTTGTGGTCAGGCCTGCTTGTCCCCTGTACTAGTTGGACATGCCAAAGCGAGTGTTGGACAGCCTGAGTACTGCTGACACACCTGTTCCTTTCTCCTGCATTGGCTGTCAGCCTGTTTCTCCTCAGTCTCTCTCCTGGACTTCAGGGCTGCCTCCCTCCCTACAGTCCTGTTGCTGCACAGTCCCTGTCTCTCCTGTGTCTTCACATGGGCTAC
The DNA here is from genome assembly GCA_030674155.1 of Stramonita haemastoma. NCBI lineage: Eukaryota > Metazoa > Mollusca > Gastropoda > Neogastropoda > Muricidae > Stramonita > Stramonita haemastoma. The sequence continues at coordinate 51,147,247 of CM060330.1, forward strand.
ACCAGACCTGACAACACACACAGCACACTTCTTGAAAAACAGCTCACTTTTCTACAAATACATACATACATACACTGTTTAAAATCATGTATAGGCCTACTTCCATTTGGAGAGAGAGAGAGAGAGAGAGAGAGAGAGAGAGAGAGAGAGAGAGAGAGAGAGAGAGAGAGAGAGAGAGAGAGAGAGAGAGGAGAGATGAGAGGGAGAGTTTATCTTTATTTATTTATTAATTATTTTATTCTCTTTAATTCGAGGACAATGGATCAAGCGCTCATACACTTCTTTACATCCAGTCCCTGTGTGTGTGCAATTTTGTAAATTTTGTCATAAAAGTGGAATGGGTTTTTTAACCTGTGCGCAAGATTTACTATGTGTGTTCGCACACGAGACCTTGGTTTATTGTCTCATCCGAAAGACTTTTGCGGGGAGAAGAGTCGGTACTGATGTTAACCCCAGAGGAAAACTCCTCTGTGTGTGTGTGTGTGTGTGTGTGTGTGTGTGTGTGTGTGTGTGTGTGTGTGTGTGTGTGTGTGTGTTGTGTGTGTGTGTGTGTGCACAAGCGTGAGAGTGAGTGAGTGAGTGTGTGAATGTGTCTGTGAATGTGTCTGTGACTGTGTCTGACTGGGTCTCTGTGTGTATGTGAGTCTGTGTGTGTACGAGTTCTACAATGTATTTTTTGTTGTTGTTGGGATTTATTATAATTGTTTTTTTCAAACTTTTTAATGAGACTATCTGATTGTTATGTGTTACAGTAATAATGTAGCTGCCGCTGTAGTCTAGTGCTTAGGGCGTTGGACTCGTAATCTAAAGGTTGCGGGTTCGATCCCAGCTTTCGGCTATGGTGTTGTGCCCTTGGAAAAGGCACTTTACAGTTATTTTCTCACCCCACCCAGGTGTTAAAGGGGTACCAACCTTGTGTTGGGGGTTAACCCTGCGATAGACTGGCGTCCTATCCAGGGGGGAGTCTATGACTCTCAGTTGCTTAATGCCACAGAAACCAGGATAAGCACCGGCCTGATGAGCCTTAGGCTCAGGACAGACTTTAACTTTAACAGTATTAATGTAGATAGCAAGTTGTTTTAGTTCCTAGATGGATGGCTCGATTCTTAAAAAGCCAATGCATTTATTTATTCTTTTATATCAATGATAATGGAATAAGCACCCATGTGCTTTTTTACATCCAGTCCTCATGTGTATGCAGTTTTGTTAATCTTGTCATCTGTTCCCACAGGCACACAATGGCCAACTCTTACAAAAAGCGGAACAAGATTTAACAAGTGCGCAAGATGTTCTGCATGTGTTCGCACACAGGGCCTCTGTTTATAGTCTCATCCGAAGGATTTTTGGGGAGAGTGGAGTCAGCACTGATGTTAACCCCAGGGGGAAAATCCCCTCAAACGGGAATCGAACCCAGGTCGTCAGATTGCGAGCACAATGTTCTGACCACTAGGCTATCCTATCCCGTATCCTGTACCACGTGGAATCAAATTGAGACTTGCTTGACACAATCTCTCCTTCCTTCCTGACACCTGCAGCTGACCCAGTGCTGACACAGAGAGAGAGAAGAGAGAGAGAGAGAGAGAGAGAGAGAGAGAGAGAGAGAGAGAGAGAGAGAGAGAGAGAGAGAGAGAGAGGCAGGCGGCTGTTTCTAATGCAGGCAGCCTGGCTGTTCTGACCACCAAAGCAGCAGACAACAAGAGGAACAGATTTCACGACAAAAACTA
>CM060330.1:51153970-51168970 GCA_030674155.1 Stramonita haemastoma
GCCTGTAAATGCACAGAAAGGGATATCCTGTTTTCAGAACTGCACCTCAATAGTTTAAAAAAGACTTTCCAATTCTCTACAGAAATATTTTAAGCTAGTACTGGTAAAGCCAAGCTTTCAACCCCCCTTTCTCATACATTTCTTCAACATTATGTTGAACAGATGAAAAATTTTAATAAATTAAAAAGAAAAAGATATCTGGGTGCAACTGTTAGAAAGTTGTGAAAATATTTTTTAAAAAGAAACGACAAAGAGACAAAAATGAGTCAGTGTATTATGGTAATACAAGGCAACGTTACAGCAAAACAGCTTGTGACAATGAATACATTATCATGCCCAAACAAGTCATGTTCAAGAACAAGAACTTTTAAAGTCCAAAACGGCGCAACATATATGTGAGGAGAAATAAACAAACAAACAAAAAAAAAACCAAGCAAACAAACACAGCCCGTCCTTATGTAGATGACACGAATACAATTTCAATTCGACATAAGAACCAAAACATTTCTACCTAATGATAAGGTAAGGATAATGTAATATGTGAAAGTGACAGTCTGACAAAATACCCACAGGGAGTCTTGTTTAATCTAATTATAAAAAAAAAATTCAAAGAAACATATCAAGTAAATGTCTGTCAAGAGTTAATTTTAGGTAAAACACCATCTCATACATTCAAACTTATAGAGTATACATAAGACAAAAAAAATAAGAATGAATGAATGAATGAATAATCTTTATTTTTCAAGGGTAACAGAGTAAGTAATCATTACATACAGAGAGAGAGAGAGGGAGAGAGCCAGACAGACAGACACAGAGAGAGAAACAGCTAAAGAGAGAGAGAGAGAGAGAGAGAGAGAGAGAGAGAGAGAGAGAGAGAGAGAGAGAGAGAGAGGGGGGGGGGGGGGCATTGTCAGGTTACATCATTATAAACCTCATCAAATCAACAACAAAACAACAATTCAATGTTATACAAACCAGCTATAAATCACACTCAATACATTTATAAAAAGTATAGCATACTAATGAGGAACAGTATCATGAAACGCCCAAACATAATATTTTTCAAATCGTGTTCAAGAACATGAATTTTTAAAGTCAAAAAGGCATAACCTATATGTGAGGGGGGGAAAAACCCAAAGAAACAAGGCAAAGAAAATATCAAGTCAATGTCTATCAAAAGAATTAATTTTAGGCAAAACACTATTTCAATATCAAACTATACCAAACAAGCCCCCCCAATAATGATAAATATCAACATATTTACACAAACACTTTCTTTGTTTACCACAATACTATGAATGAAAACCAAAGAAAAATAAATACACAGAACATAAAAAATCCCAAAAGATTATTAAATGAAAGCGCTCCATAAAATCAAAACATAACACCTAAAAAATGACTCTGACTTTGAAAAAACACATACCACCCCCCCAAAAAAAACATCACCATAACCCCCCCCCCCCCCCCCCCCCCAAAATCCCACACAATACAATTCTGGAAAATGTAGCATACATGTCATGAAGAGAACAACACTCTCCTTATTTTGACGGAAGGTAGGAGAAAAAGGAGAGGAGAGAAAAGAAGAGCGAGAAAGAGCGAGGGAGACAGAGACAGAGAGAGACAACAAGCCACATGCCCCAACCATACACACTAGCTGATGCACAGACAAAATACTGAACTCATCATTCCACGCTGTCTTCAGCTGCCTCTGTACACCAGGTCTGTAAATGCACAGAAAGGCACATCCTGTTTTCAGAATTTCAGCCCTAAAGTTTCAAAAGACTTTCCAGTTTTATACAGAAATATTTTCAGCTAGTACTAGTAAAATCAAACTTTCAACCACCCTTTTCATACATTTCTTCAACATTATAAACAGATGAAAAATTTTAATAAATAAGGAAAAGATAATGGGTGCAACTATTTTAAAGTTGTGAAAATATTAGAAAAAAAGAAACGACAAAGAGACAAAAATGGGTCAGTGTATTATGGTAATACAAGGCAACGTTACGGCAAAACAGCTTGTGACAATGAATACATTATCATGCCCAAACAAGTCGTGTTCAAGAACGAGAACTTTAAAAGTCCAAAAAGAAGTAACACACATGAGAGGGGAAATAAACCAAAAACAAACAAAAATCAAAAAAAAACCCCAAGCAATCAAACACAGCTAATCCTTATGTTGATGACATGAATACAATTTCAAATTAGAACCAAAACATTTCTACCTAATGATAAGTTAAGGATAATATAATATGTGAAAGTGACAGTCTGACAAAATACCCACAGGGAAAGTCGTGTTTAATTTTTTTTAAATTTTCAAAGAAATATAACAAGTAAATGTCTGTCATGAGTTAATTTTAGGTAAATCACCATCTCATACATTCCAACTTATAGAGTACACATAAGACAAAATAAAAATAAGAGAGAGGGATATGGAGAGAGACAGACAGACACACAGACATACAGAGAGAGACAGGGAGGGAGAGAGAGAGAAGTGGGGGGGGGGGGGGGGGGTTGAGGTTACATCATTATAAACCTCATCAAATCAACAACAAAAACAACAATTCAATGTTATGCAAACCAGGAGTAAATGAAACTCAGTACATTTATAAAAGTATAGTATACTAATGAGGAACATTATGATGAAATGCCAAAACATAATATTTTTCAAATCGTGTTCAAGAACATGAATTTTAAAAGTCAAAAAGGCATAACCTATATGTGACGGGGGGGGGGGGGGGGGGGAGAACCAAAGAAACAAGGCAAAGAAAATATCAAGTCAATGTCCATCAAAAGAATTAATTTTAGGCAAAACACTATTTCAATATCAAACTATATCAAACAAGCCCAACAAAAAAAAATGACAAATGTCAAAATATTTACACAAACCCTTTCTTTCTTTACCAAAATACTATGAATGAAAACCAAAGAAAAATAAATCCACAGAACACAAAAAATCAAAAAAAATTATTAAAGGATAGTGCTCCACAAAATCCAAACACAACACCTAATAAATGAATAAAACCAAACTCTCCCCAAATCCAGTGCAATTCTGAATTTGTACCCCCCCCCCCCCCCCCAAAAAAAAAAAAACCACAACAAAACTCACCCCCACTCCCCATCCCATTCAATACAATTCTGGAAAAAGTAGCATACATGTCATGAAGAGAACAACACTGTCCTTATTTTGACGGAAGATGGGAAGAAAAGGAGAGGAGAGAAGAGAAGAGCGAGAGGGAGCGTGGGAGACAGAAACAGAGAGAGACGACAAGCCACAAACCACACATACACACTAGCTAATGCACAGACAAAATACATAACTCATCATCCCACACTGGCTTTACCTGGCTCCGTACACCAGGCCTGTAAATGCACAGAAAGCCACATCCTGTTTTCAGAACTGCACCTCAATAGTTTAAAAAGACTTTTCAATTTAGACAGAAATATTTTAAACTAGTACTGGTAAAATCAAGCTTTCAACCCCCTTTCTCATACATTTCTTCAACATTATGTTGAACAGATGAAAAATTTAAATTAAAAAGAAAAAGATATCTGGGTGCAACCTTTAGAAATTTGTGAAAATATTAGAAAAAAGAAACGACAAAGAGACAAAAATGGGTCAGTGTATTATGGTAATACAAGGCAACGTTACGGCAAAACAGCTTGTGACAATGAATACATTATCATGCCCAAACAAGTCGTGTTCAAGAACAAGAACTTGAAAAGTCCAAAACGGTGTAACATATATGTGAGGGGAAATAAACCAAAAACAACAACAAAAAAACAAAGCAACCAAACAATACGACATAAGAACCAAACATTTCTACTAATGATAAGTTAAGGATAATGTAATATGTAAAAGTGACAGTCTGACAAAATACCCACAGGGAAAGTCTTGTTTAATTTAATAATAATAAAAAAATTATCAAAGAAACATATCAAGTAAATGTCTGTCAAAAGAGTGAATTTTAGGTAAAACACCATCTCATACATTCAAACTTATAGAGTATACATAAGACAAAAAAAAAAAAGAGAGAGAGATACAGAGAGAGACAGACAGACACACAGACATACAGAGAGAGACAGCTAGAGAGACAGGGAGAGAGGGGGGGGGGGGTATTTTCAGGCTTCATCATTATAAACCTCATCCAAATCAACAACAAAACAACAATTCAATGCTATACAAACCAGCTATAAATCACACTCAATACATTAATAAAAATATAGTATACTAATGAGGAACATTATGATGAAACGCAGAAACATAATATCTTTCAAATCGTGTTCAAGAACATGAATTTTAAAGTCAAAAAGGCATAACCTATGTGTGAGGGGGGGAAAAACCAAAGAAACAAGGCAAAGAAAATATAAAGTCAATGTCTATCAAAAGAATTTATTTTAGGCAAAACACTAATTTCAATATCAAACAAGCCCAACAAAAAATGACAAATATCAAAATATTTAACACAAACCCTTTGTTTACCATAATACTATGAATGAAAACCAAAGAAAAATAAATACACAGAACACAAAAAATCCATAAAAATTAGAAAGGAAAGCACTCCATAAAATCCAAACACAACACCTAATAAATGAATAAAACCTAACTCCCCCCAAATCCAGTACAATTCTGAACTTGGGGGGAAATAAACAAAAAACAAAAAAAAAACCCCAAGCAATCAAACACAGCTCATCCTTATGTAGATGACACGAATACAATTTCAACATTAGAACCAAAACATTTCTACCTAATGATAAGTTAAGGATAATATAATATGTGAAAGTGAGAGTCTGACAAAATAACCACAGGGAAAGTCTTGTTTAATCTTTTGTTTTTTTAAATTATCAAAGAAACATAACAAGTAAATGTCTGTCAAGAGTTAATTTTAGGTAAACCATCATCTCATACATTCCAACTTATAAAGTATACATAAGACAAAAAAAATAAGAGAGAGGGATACGGAGAGAGACAGGCAGACACACAGCCATACAGAGAGAGACAGCTAGAGAGACAGGGAGAGAGACAGAGAGAGAGAGAGAGAGGGGCGGGAGGGGGGGCATTTCAGGTTACATCATTATAAACCTCATCAAATCAACAACAAAACAACAATTCAATGTTATACAAACCAGCTATAAATCAAACTCAAAACATTTATAACAGTATAGTATACTAATAAAGAACATTATGATAAAAAGCCTAAACATAATTTTTTCAAATCGTGTTCAAGAACATGAATTTTAAAAGTCAAAAAGGCATATCATATATGTGAGGGGGGTAAAAATCCAAAGAAACAAGCAAAGAAAATATCAAGTCAATGTCTATCAAAAGAATTAATTTTAGGCAAAATACTATCTCAATATCAAACTATATCAAACAACCCCAACAAAAAAATGACAAGTATCAAAATATTTACACAAACCCTTTCTTTGTTTACCATAAGACTATGAATGAAAACCAAAGAAAAATAAATACACAGAACACAAATAATAAAAAAAAATTGTTTAAGGAAAGCACTCCATTAAATCCAAACACAACACCTAATAAATGAATAAAACCCAATTTCCCCCCAAATCCAGTACAATTCTGAATTTGTACCCCCCCCCCAAAAAAAAACAAAAACCCCACCCTAACCCCCCCACCCCCCCTTCCCTATCCCATCCAATACAATTCTGGAAAATGTCGCATACAAGTGATGAAGAGAACAACACTGTCCTTATTTTGACAGAAGATAGGAAGAAAAGAAGAGAAGAGAAGAGAGGAGCGAGAGAGAGCGAGGGAGACAGAGACAGAGAGAGACAACAAGCCCCAAACCAACCATACACACTAGCTGATGCACAGGCCTGTAAATGCACAGAAAGGGACATCTTGTTTTCAGAATTGCAGCCCTAAAGTTTCAAAAGATTTTACCATTTTATACAGAAATATTTTAAGCTAGTACTGGTAAAACCTAACTTTCAGCCCCCATTCTCATACATTTCTTCAACATCAGGTTGAGTAGATGAAAAATCTAAATAAATCAAGGACAGATAATGGGTGCAACTGTTTAAAAGTTGTGAAAATATTGGAAAAAAGAAACGACAAAGAAACAACAATGGGTCAGTGTATTATGGTAATACAAGGCAACATTATGGCAAAACAGCTTGTGACAATGTGTACATGATCAATGAAGAGAAGAACAAAGTGCGCGTGACAGGAAACATATCACACGCACACACACACAGAGGAAACAAATCACACACACACACACACACTCACGCACATGCACATGCACACGCACACACACGAAGAAATACATACACACCCACCTTAGTTACCAAACCCAAACCTACATGCATAGTTGCACGCATTCACAGACACACACACACACAAATGAATTTGCACAAGCACGCTCACACATACTTGCTCATATCAACATGTAGGCACGTACACTGACATACATACTCACACACTCGCACATACACACTCACGCACACAAGTGACACAATCAATTTTATTCTACTTTTGTTTCTCGTCTGCCGCCGCTGTGGCCTAGTGGTTAGGGCGTTGTACTCGTAATCTAAGGGTTGCGGGTTCCATCCCAGCTATTCTGCTATGGCGTTGTGCCCTTGGAAAAGGCACTTTACGGCTATTTTCTCACCCCACCCAGGTGTAAAAGGGGTACCAACCTTGTGTTGGGGGTTAACCTTGCGATAGACTGGCGTCCTATCCAGGGGGGAGTCTATGACTCTCAGTCGCTTAACGCCACAGAAACCGGGATAAGCACCGGCCTGATGAGCCTTATGGCTCGGGACAGACTTTAACTTTTTAACTTTGTTTCTCGTCTAATATCACTATGAGTGAAGAGACGTTAAATGGAAGACAGCACACACAAAGAGAAGGAAGCACTTAACTTTTGGTGCAAAAAATCATCTCCAGCTGATCGGTACACGAAGCCCGTGAACTCAGGTACTGAACACAGATATTCAACACACATAAATCAAGTTTGAAATAATGTATGCCATATGTCGACTCCATTCTCTCCTCCCCTCTCACCCCACATATATGTAGCAATCTTGCTCCCTGCATTGATGTGTACCTATACATAGTGATGTACACCATCATTCATTATAAATGACTGAATGAATAATGTTTATATTTCAAGGGTAACAGAGTAAGTATTCACATCCTTTTTTCATCTGGCCTTTCCCCTGATTAGGAAATAGCAACCCCCCCCCCCAAAAAAAAAGCCAAAAAAAACCCCCAAACCAAAATAACCACACAAAAACAAAAGAAAAACAAAACCACTATCACCAACAATAAAAGTTCAACTTATGATTTAAAAAAAAGACATAGGTGTATATTCAACAAACACATAGTCCCCACTAGATACATTAATAATTATTCAAACAAAAGTGATATACATGTATTCTACTAACACATAAACCCAACTGACCTGAACATTAACAGATACACTGATTATAATCAAGTAAATGAAATAGATTAAAATACAGAGGAGACAGCAGAGAAGACAGCAACCCAACTAAAAAACAAATATATATAAACATTTTCACAAATCTTTCTTACTTTAAAACAATATTACAAAGAAAACAGAGAAAAAAAACCTACAGCAAACAAACATTTTTAAAAATCGACACTTTCAGATATAATGCCCAAACATAACATTTTTCAAGTTGTGTTCAAGAACAAGAATTCCAGTGCAAAAAGGTGTAACATACATGTGAGGAGGGAAAAACTCAAAATCAAAAACAAAAACAACCAAACACAGCCCGTCCTTATTTTGACGACAAGACTACAATTTCAATTCAACATAAGAACCAAAACATTTCTACCTAATGATAAGTTTAGGATAATATGATATGTGAAAGTGGAAAACAGAAAGGAAGGGAGAGGAGAGGAAGGAGAGGAGAGGAGAGGAGAGGAGAGAGGGGAGAGAGAGAGAGAGAGAGAGAGAGAGAGAGAGAGAGAGAGAGAGAGAGAGAGAGAGAGAGAGAGAGACAGAAGAGAGAGAGCGGAGAGGAGGGGAGAGGGAGAGAGAGAGAGAGAGAGAGAGAGAGAGAGAGAGAGAGAGAGAGAGAGAGAGAGAGAGAGACAGAGACAGAGACAGAGACAGACAGACAGACGGACAGACAGACACAGACAGACACAGACAGACAGACAGAACAGACAGACAGACAGAACAGACAGACAGACAGAGACAGAGAACACTGAAATCATTTATTGTACTTCGGCCTTTGGCCACAATACAATTCAAAGGGAAGAAAAAAGTGAAGAAAATGAAATACAACTACATGCAACTGTTGATAAGAATTTGCCATAATTATACCTTGGCATTTACCCAGAACTATGCACCTGAAAATGCATATTCCAAATCACACAAAAAGTGCTAATTTAGACCTACAATTCAAACAAATCTCAGTTCAAAGTTACAGAACAAAACACAACTCAAAATCCTACTGGGACCAAACTTGGTAATAAAGTTATACCTGACAATGTCAACACAAGCAGTCAACACCAAGTGAGAGAGAGAGAGAGAGAGAGAGAGAGAGAGAGAGAGGAGAGAGAGAGAGAGAGAGAGAGAGAGAGGAGAGAGAGAGAAGAGAGAGAGCTTATTAAACATTATATCATCATCAAAATTGACTGATTAACCAAGTCTGACAAAATGCCCACAGGAAAGCCTTCTTTAATTTAATAAAAACAATTATCAAAGAAACATATCAAATGAATGACTGTCAAAAGAGTTAAAATTAATTAATTTTAGGTAAAAAAAACAACAACAATTTCATACATTCCAACTTACAGAGTATACATAAGACAAAAAAATAACAGAGGGGATAGGGAGAGAGACAAACAGACAGAGAAACAGACAGAGAAACAGACAGAGAAACAGAGAAACAGACAGACAGACAGACAGACAGACAGACAAAAGAGAGAGAGAGAGAGAGAGAGAGAGAGAAAGAGAGAGAGAGACAGAGACAGAGAGACAGAGAGAGACAGAGACAGAGACAGAGAGTGAACGCACGCAGAACATCTTGCGCACACATTAAATCCTGTTCTGCTTTTTGTAAGAGTAGGCCATCGTGTGCCGGTGGGAACAGATGACATTTACATAACTGCATACACACATGTACTGGATGTCAAAAAAAAAAAAAAAGCACACTAGTGCTTATCCCATTATCTTCGATATAAAAGAAAAAAATAAAATAAAAATAAAATAAAACACACCTACAACACAACAGCCTCCTACTCCTGACCTGACATTCCCTGAGGGCTGGGGTTGGCTGTGTTCTGTCTGTCTCCCTGACACACATCTCCAGTCCTGGCAGTGAAGAAGAAGGATGCTGACTCCCCTCCCTCCTCTCCTCACAAGTCTTTCACAGTCAGGTGACCACAGACCACAGACCAAGTTTGGCTTCAACCAGGGATTGAACCTGCAACACAACACCTGGCTTTCTGCACAGCTGGGTCAGTTAACCGAGGACCACTGATCCACCTGGTGACGGGGTGGTGACTGGTGGTGGTGGTGAGTGTTCTTCAGTGGAGGGGATTTCTCCCCTGGAGTCCACACTGCTACACATCCATTTCCCCACCCACCCAAACATGCTTCAGATCACACTCAAGATGTGTACATGTTCAAGAGTCTTTAACGCCTGTTCAAGATGTGTACATGTAGGTGTGTTGTTTGCACAGGAGAGTTTGGCACTGACCAGCCAAACGCTCCTGTGCAAACAACACACGTGTACACATCTTCAGCAGGCATTAAAGACTCTTGTACATGTACACATCTTGAGCAGGCATTAATTAAAGACTCTTGCACTTTTTCATGCTAAGACTTGGCCAGAAAAGTCCGGCCGGAGGTGAAAATGAATGAAACGACACACCCCAGCATGCACTCGCAACCTGGCAGCAGGGTGCATGCTGGGTATGCAGTGTCATCCACACAAAGTACCTCCCATAAAGTAACATAAGTAAAAAAATAAATAAATAAATAAAATAAAATAAAAACTTGTATAAACTCTCCCCCCTTTACAGACACACTACAATCCTTATATATGGAACTCTCTCTCTCCCATCCTCTCTCAGATGAGCTTGAAATAAACTGATTTTAAAGCGAGTCAAGCCTCCTAGTCAGAGAGTCATTGTTGATCACTAAAGACTAAGCTGTAAAGTGGAATTCCATGAGTGGGGAAAGCCACTGATCATACAGCCTCTCACTTTGCTGTTGCCCCCAGTGTTAATGGTTTTATCAAGAACTGTGATAAAACCTAGGCACTGAAGGCACATGTCACTACTAACATCAGTAAGAGAGGACAGTAAACTCATCTGAATTCATTTCTATGTAATCTTTGTCACTACTAGCATCAGTAAGAGAGGACAGTACACTCACCTGAATATATTTCTACCTGATCACTGTCACCACTAGCATCAGTAAGAGACAACACTCCACTCATGTGAAAGGTAAAGGCCCTCCTCCTTGTCTGGCCTGCCTGACTGACCATCCCAGTGGCTGTGGTGTGGGGGCACCCTCCCTGTACCACACAGCAGTGAACCTGGCATGAAGAACATGTTCTGTGACAGTTCATCCTGACCCACACCCACTAGGCCCCTGACAATTCCTGAAGGGATAGCCTAGTGGTCAGAACATTGCTGCTCGCAATTTGACAATGACCTGGGTTTGATTCCCGTTCAAATTTTCCCCTTGGAGTTAACATCAGTGTTGACTCCACTCTCCTCAAAAGTCCTTCGGATGAGACTATAAACCGACACCCAGTGTGTGATTGCAAACAGAGCATCTTGCGCACCGATCAAATCCTGTTCCACTTTTTGTAAGAGTAGGCCATTGTGTGCCGGTGGGAACAGACAACAAGATTTACAAAATTGCATACACACAGGAACTGGTTGTAAACAAAGCACATGACTGCTTATTCCATTATCCTTGATAGAAAAGAATAGATTAATTTTTTTTTTTTTTAAATTAATCACATCATACGAATATCTTTTACTTTGAGGATTCTCAAAAAGCACTGGCATGATCTTTTACAGCCAGTTCCTTCCCTTTTAAGAGATTATGATAATAACATCCCCCCCCAAAAAACAAACAAACAAACAAACAAAAATAAAACAAATTAAATACACACACACACAAGTAACCCCCCCCCCCCCCCCCCCAAAAAAAACAAACAACAACAACAATCATACGGTTTTATATATCCCCCAAAATAACAACAACAACAAAAAAACAAATGAAAACAAACAAAATTAAAGACACTCACACACACACACAAGTAAAACCAAACCACCACCACCACCACCACCATCACCCCAAAAATTACATACAATCATCGAGTTTTGGCGAAGGAGAATATGTCTTGACAAATTTTTATTGTGTAGCATTATGACTTTTTTAACAGGGGAAAAAAGTAAAGCAATAACCAAAACAAATCTCAGATTTAAAAGAAAAAAAAAAAAAGTACATGTGTACATTTAAAATGATAATGGTATAGCCAATCACACACGCACACCACATCGCAACTATCCTGCACCAGTCAGCCACAGCTAAAATTAGCGCGCCCTGTCTTTGTACCCCCACACCCCTCCCTTTTTTCCCACCCTCCCTCACTCTTGTGTCTCAAACCATCGCATGCTCACGCAGAAGGCCTAAGAGGTGGATGATGGCTAGAAAGAGGGCAAAGCTTACAGTAAGACAAGCGTGCTGTGTGCAGCAGGCTTGTTGACTCAACACACATATGTGCCGCGCTTTAGAGTAGATCAAGAGTAAAATTGACAAGATTTTCCCCAAATCTGAACCCCTCAAAAGTGATAAACACGTTGACAAGATACAAAAATATTGAAGGAAGTTTAAAAATGAAACATTAAGATTACAATCCTGGTTCTGACAAAGTCAAATTTATCTGAATTCAGAAGGAAAATTGCGATCAATTTACGTCACTGGCGCCTTGGTTTATAGTCTCAACCAAAGGACTTTTGGGGTGAGTGGAGTCAGCACTGATGTTAACTCCAGGAGAAATCCCATCGAACCAGAATCGAACCTGGGTTTCAAATTATGAGTTGTGAGTGAGTAAGTTCTACAGTGCATTAATATTATATTTTATTTAATTTATTTTTCTTTCTATTTTTTTTCAGTTCCCTTTCGAGTCTATTTTACTGTTATTGGTAGACATAATCATTTGGTAGTTAAATATTTTGGGGGGGGTTTGTGTGTGGGTTTGGTTTTTTGGGGGTTTGTGTGTGGGTTTGGGTTTTTTTTTGCATGTTTGCTTGCAGTTTTTTGTTAGTTTATTTGTAGGGGCATTTTTTCTTTTTTTTTTCCCTTCTTCTTTGTTTGGTTTTTGTTTGTGCTTTTTCCCCCCTAGATAGATGGCTTGATGAAAAAAAAAGCAAATCTATCGCTTATTCAATGTACCATCTCAATAACATTTTGACTTGATAAATTTCTGACAGGGACAGTTACAAACACAACTCTCACCTGTGGTCATCAGATGTGGTATGTGGCCATGTGGCAGGGAGAGAGGAGGGAGGGAGGGGGGTGCTGCTGCCCTGACTGTGTCACTGCCTTGTGTTCCCCTCCCTCCCTCTGCTGTGGGGCTGACTTGGCTGACAGTTCACTGCTTGTTGTCTGTGCTGCACTTGTGCTTCAGCGCTGCTCACTGGCCTGTTTCTTCTCTGCATCACTGCAGGCAGACTGCTGGAACTTGAGCACTGGCTCATCCTTCCCCTGGAAAAGAAACACACCTCTTTAGGTTCTGGTCATCTCCTTTTTTTTATATCGAGGATAATGGAATAAGCACTCATGTGCTTTTTTTTTTACATACAGTCACCGTGTGTATGCAGTTTTATAAATCTTATCTGCTCCCACTGGCACACAATGGCCTACTCTTACGAAAAGCGGAACAGGATTTAACATGTGCGCAAGATGTTCTGCCTCTATTCGCACACAAGGCCTCGGTTTATAGTCTTATCCGCAGGACTTTTGGGGAAGAGTGGAGTCAGCACTGATGTTAACTCCAGGGGAAATCCCATTGAGCGGGAATCGAACCTGGGTTGTCAAATTATGAGTTGTGAGTGAGTGAGTAAGTTCTACAGAGCATTAATATTATTATATTTTATTTAATTTATTTTTCTTTCTTTTTTTTAAGTTCTATTTCAAGCCTATTTTACTGTTATTGGTAGACATAATAATTTTGTAGTTATATATTTTGGGGGTGTTTTTTTGTTGTCTTTTATTTTGCATGTTTGTTTGCAGTTTTTTGTTTCTGGGAGCTTTTTTTTTTCTCCTTGTTTGGTTTTTGTTTGTTTATGCTTTTCGCCCCTAGATAGATGGCTTGACGAAAAAAAAAAAAAAGCAAATCTATCGCTTATTCAATGTACCATCTAAATAACATTTTGACGTGATAAATTTCTGACCCAGACAGTTACAAACACAACTCTCACCTGCGGTCATCAGATGTGGTATGTGGCCCTGAGGCAGGGGGGTGCTGATGCCCTGACTGTGTCACTGCCCTGTGTCCCCCTCCCTCCCTCTGCTGTGGGGCTGACTTGGTTGAGAGAGCATCGCTTGTTGTCTGTGCTGCACTGGAGCTACAGCACTGCTCACTGGCCTGTTTCTTCTTTGCATCACTGCAGGCAGACTGCTGGAACTTGAGGACTGGCTCATCCTTCCCCTGGAAAATATACACACCTCTTTAGGGTCTGGTTATGGTCGTCTCCTTTTTTTTATATCGAGGATAATGGAATAAGTGCTCATGTGCTTTTTTTACATACAATCCCTGTGTGTATACAGTTTTTCAAATCTTATCTGCTCCCACTGGCACACAATGGCCTACTCTTACCAAAAGCGGAACAAGATTTAACATATGCGCAAGATGTTCTGCCTGTATTCGCACATGGGGCTTTGGTTTATAGTCACATCCGAAGGACTCTCGGGGAAGAGTGGAGTCAGCACTGATGTTAACTGAGGGGAAAAAATCCCCTCGAACAAAAATCAAACCCGGGTCGTCAAATTGCAAGTGCAATGTTCTGACCACTAGGCTATCCCGTCCCGTGTTGTCTCTTGTGTGAGTGTGAGTGTGTCACTGACCAGTGTACCAGTATCTTTTCTACTCCTGGAAGAAACTGCAGCCAGCAGAGAAAGCTGGACAGCAGAGGGGCCACAGAGAAGAAGCCAGCCCCCTTCTAGAGAGAGAGAGTTTCCATCCACAACAAACATGGCTCACTTTTAGCTGGCTCTCCTTACCAACACACTGCTGAACCAAAGATGGCGCGCGCACACACACACACACACACACACACACACACACACACACACACACACACACACACACACACAAAACACACTTGTTTTTCTTTAAAAAAAAAAAAACCCAACACAACCCAACAACAAACAAACAAACAAAACAACAACCCAAAAAAGCCAAACCACTTACATGACGTGCACAATTTAGGGATGAGATACTTGTTACCCTCAGAGCCCTGACATGTGACAGAATCACTGCCGGCTGGCATTGCCTTTCTGCACAGCCTGAATTAAGATGGTGCTGGCCACATTCTCTCTTTCTCCCTCAAACAGGACCCTGGGCTCCCAGGCTAAGCTGACCCCTCCTTCCTTTCCTGCACTTCTGTGGAACAAAGCAGCAGAAGACAAATCTCTATCAGAATGTTCACACACGACACATATGTGCGGACTCCACTCTCCCCCAAAATCCTTCGGATGAGACTATAAACCAAGGCCCCGTGTGCGAACGCACGCAGTACAACTTCCGCAACGTTAAATCCTGTTCCGCTTTTCGTAAAAGTAGGCCATCGTGTGCCGGTGGGAACAGATGACATTTACAAAACTGCATACACATGGGGACTGGATGTAAAAAAGCACATGAATGCTTATTCCATTATCCTCGATGTAAAAGAATTATTTTTTTCAAATAAACAAAAATAAACAAATAAACAAGCTGACATGGTATATATGACACCTGGACTCTTCCCTC
>CM060330.1:51173970-51183970 GCA_030674155.1 Stramonita haemastoma
GCAATCACAACATACACAAACCTGTTACACTATTCAGCAACTGATAGCATACACAAACATGTTACATTATTCAGCAACTGACAACATACACAAACCTGTTACACTATTCAGCAACTGACAACATACACACATGTTACACTGACTTACAGATATAGATAGGACATTTGCATACACACACTTCTTTCAAATACCCCCACACTTCATTCATGCAAGCAAACACACACTTGCACGCACACACACACACACACACACACACACACACACACACACACACACACACCACACGGCACTATCCAACTCCACTCTCCCCAGAAGTCCGGATGAGACTATAAACCTAGGCCCCGTGTGCAAACGCACACAGAACATCTTGTGCACACATTAAATCCTCTTCCGCTTTTTGTGAGAGTAGGCCATTGTGTGCCGGTGCGAACAGATGACAAGATTTACAAATTTCATACACACCTGGAATGAATGTAAAAAAAAGCACATGAGTGCTTATTCCATTATCCTCGATATAAAAGAATAAATAAATAAATAAAAATACATAAATAAAATAAAAACACTCTCTATCACTCATACACACACTCACACACACATATATTTGCTGACAGACAGAAAAACACAAACGAACCGACAGAAAAACAGACAGACAGATGGACAGACGGACAGACACAAATTAAAAAACCCAAGATGAGACTGAGGTCCAGTATGCGACTGCGAACGCACACAGAACATCTTGCGCACATGTTAAAACGCATTCCGCTTTAAGAAAGAGTAGGCCATTGTGTGCCAGTAAGAATAGAAAACAAAATTGACAAAACTGCATACACATGGGGACTGGATGTAAAAAAAGAAAAAGCACAGAGTGCTTATTCCATTATCCTTATTAAGTAATACAAGAATCAATAAAATAGAATTTTAAAAAAAAAGATCACACACACACTACACACACACACACACACACACACACACACACACACACACACAAGAGATATCATGCTCACACGTTAAATCGACAAAGTTGACAAAGTTGCATAAAACATGGGGATTGGATGTAAAACAGCACACAAGTGCTTATTCCATTATCCCTGACATAAAAGAATAAAACCAAACAAAATGAAAATACACCACACACACACACACACACACACACACACACACACACACACACACACACACACACACCACATTATCTGTCACACTGCCTTGGCACACTGGGGGCAATGTAGTGTAGTGTAGTGTCGTGTCGTGTCGTGTCGTGTCGTGTCGTGTCGTGTCGTGTCGTGTCGTGTCGTGTCGTGTCGTGTCGTGTCGTGTCGTGTTGTGTCGTGTCGTGTCGTGTCGTGTCGTGTCATGTAGACTAGTGTCATGTCGTGTCGTGTCGTGTCGCGTCATGTCGTGTAGTGTAGACTAGTGTAGACTGGTGTAGTGTGGTGTGGTGTGGTGTGGTGTGGTGTGGTGTGGTGTGGTGTGGTGTGGTGTGGTGTGGTGTGGTGTGTGGTGTGTGTAGTGTATGTAGTGTAGTGTAGTGTGTGTGTGTGAGAGAGAAGAGAGTGTGTGTGTGTGTGTGTGTGGTGTGTGTGTGTGTGTGTGTGTGTGTGTGTGTGTGTGTGTGTGTGTGTGTGTGTGTGTGTGTCACAGAGAGAGAGACAGAGACAGAGAGACAGACAGACAGACAGACAGTAGAGACAGACAGACAGAGACAAGACAGAGAAGAGAGAGAAGAGAGAGAGAGAGAGAGAGAGAGAGAGAGAGAGAGAGAGAGAGAGAGGTGTGTGTGTGTGTGTGTGTGTGTGTACGTGTGTGGTGTGTGTGTGTGTGTGTGTGTGTGTGTGTGTGTGTGTGTGTGTGTGGTGTGTGTGGTGTGTTGAGTGAGTGTGTGTGTCTGTGTGTGTGTCAGAGAGAGAGAGAGAGAGAGAGAGAGAGAGAGAGAGAGACAGAGACAGAGACAGAGAGAGACAGACAGACAGACAGACAGAGCATGTGGAAAAGCAATAAATTAACAAAGAATTAACTACCGCCCGCCCCCCACCCCTATCCCCCCCCCCCACCCCCGCCCCCAACCTATCCCCCCCCACCCACCCCCTGAGGTAAGGGTAGTTAAGGCATTGCTGTGTTCTTAATCCATTGTTCATTTCTGGTATATCCACATGGTGTACTGTTGTTTTTCATGCTCTGTGTGTGTGTGTTGTGTGTGTGTGTGTGTGTGTGTGTGTGTGTGTGTGTGTGTGTGGTGTGTGTGTGTGTGTATGTGTATATGTGTGTGTGTGTGTGTGTGTGTGTGTGTGTGTGTGTGTGTGTGTGTGTGTTTTGTTTTCAAAGTCAAATTTTTATTTCAGATGATACATTGAAAGCATTGATTTGCTTTTTGTCATCATGTTTGTGTTTGTGTGTATGCATGCATGTGTGTGTGTGTGCATGTGTGTTTGTATGCATGCACGTGTGGGTATGCATGTGTGTGTATGCATGTGTGAGAGTGTGTGTGTGTGCATATGTATGTGTGATGTGTAATTCTCTGCATGCATATGTGTGTGTGTGCATGCATGTGTGCATGTGAGTATGTGTGAATGCATGCATGCATGCGTGTGTGTGTGTGTATAAGTGTGTGTGTGGTGTAAGTGTGTGTGTATGTGTGTATGTGTGAGTGTGTGTGTGTGTGTGTGTAAGTGTGTGTATGTGTGTATGTGTGAGTGTGTGTGTGTGTGTGCATGTGTGTGTGCATGTGTGTGTGCATGCGTGTGTGTGCATGCATGCGTGCATTCGTGTGTGTGTGTGTGACCATGTGGAATTTACAGAAATCAAAAATGGATTTACAACACAGAAATGTCGTAACTACCCACCCCCCACCCAACCCCCCCCCCACCCCTCCCCAACCGCCCCCCCCCCCCAACCCCCCCATCCCACCCCCACCTCCCCTCCCCAACCCAACCCCCCCCTCCCTTCACCCCCCCTTCCCACCCCACCCCCTCCCCTTCCCAACCCCCCCCTCCCTTTCCCAACCCCCCCCATTTCCCTCCCCTCTTTTCCCGCCCCACCCCCATTTCCCTCCTGTCTCCCCCCCTCTTTCCCCACCCCTCCTTTCCCCCCCCCCCATTCCTCTCTTTCCCCCCCCCATTTTGTCCTCCCCTCTTCCCCCCTTTCCATCTCCCTCTTCCCCCTCCCCCTGTCACCTCCCCTAAGTCATCCCCCCCAACCTTCTCACCCTCCCCTCCTCTTTTTTTCACCTCCATCATCTTACTCCCCCCCCCCCCCACTTCACCCCTCTCCCTCCTCCCGCCCCCTTTTTTCCCCAACTATCAAGTCAATAACATTTCAAATCCTCTCACCATCATCTTGCAAAAGAACACTTTCTTTCAGTCATCAGTCCATTATGACCCTTATGGTCAACCAGGACGTCGATACAAGCAAGGACAGTCGAGTTGGTTTTATATCCTGTTTTAAACTGTACATAGTCGCACACTTTTGATAAGCGTTTTAAAATGTGACGAGGTGACAGCCCCGATATGGCCTGTGCGGTCAGCGGGCTCTAAGCAACATCATTGGATTGCATTGGTTGGACTGTCCATTCATCCATTCATTTTCATCCATTCGTTCATTCAATCATTCAAATGTTCATTTTCTTTTTCACCCCTTGTTCTATATTATCTTCCTCATGTTTCCACTACCTGAGTGACAAACCAAACATTCATGAGAACTTTCAAACTACAGTGTACACATGCTGATTACACATGGACACCCTCCCTTGCTTCATCTAAAAAGTATAGATCTACAAAAAAAAAAAAAAAGAGATAAAACCCCCTTAATTAGCTAACAACCAGAAGACCATGTTGTGAAGCACATACTGTGTGTGACACTAATGTATGACAATTCTGTGTGACAATACTTTGTGACAATACCATGTGACAACACTTTGTGTGTGTGTGTGTGTGGTGTGTGTGTGTGTGGTGTGTGTGTGTGTGTGTGTGTTGTGTGTGTGTGTGTTTGTGTGTGTAGTGATGTGATGAGTGAGTGGTGTGTGTTGTGTGTGTGTGTGTGTGTGTGTGTGTGTGTGTGTGTGTGTGTGTGTGTGTGTGTGTGCGTGCACGCATGCATGTATGAGTGCGTGAGTGTGTGTACATGCATAAATAATAGTTTAAATGTCTTTTCTAGCCAATGGTCTTTATCACATTGTATTCATACATTAGTGTGTGTGTGTGTGTGTGTGTGTGTGTGTGTGTGTGTGTGTGTGTGTGTGTGTGTGTGTGTGTGTGTGTGTGTGTGTGTGTGTGTTGCATGTACATGGCGTGTGAGTGTTTGCAATATTTAATTTGAAGTTATCTTAGAATGTTTTAATAATTATGAAATGTAGAGCTATCTTGTATCTTTTCATTAGGATTCTGTAAATATGCCTGTCAGTATTGTAAATACCCTTCAGCGGATGATTATAGTGTTTTGACTTGACTACTTTGTGACAAAACTGTGTGACACGTGTAAACAAGTTACACAGGTAAAATGGAAGACCCTGATGAGAGAAAGAGAGCATCAACACATCTTTAATTAAGAACTGTCTCATCAGGTAATTATTTTTTCTTGTTTGTAAGTTGGATTTTTTTGCTGGTGGTGTTTTTTTTAATATTTGTTTGTTTGGTGGTTTTTGTTGTTGTTGTTGTTGCTTTGGGGGGTGCAGTTTTTTTCCTGTTCTCAGTATCTGTATTCTTATTGTTGTTTTATTTTGCTTGGGGGGGGGGGGGGTTGGGTTGTTGGTTGTTGTTTGTTTGTTTTTTTTTTTGGGGGGGGGGGACAGGAGATGTTGCTGATTGCAGATGATTTTTCCCACTTGTTGTTGGGTGTTCCCATTCTTGTTTTGAGTGGATTTTTTTGGGGGGTTGTTTTTTTCTTTTTCTTTTCCCTTGGGGGTGGGGGGGGGGGGGAGGATCACTTACATTATGATAGATATTCTGATTTTTTTCTTATGTGAAATTCAGTAACTGATATTTATTTACATTTTTCATTTGAAAAACTACTGATTTTGTTAGATTGTTAGAACTGCATTTTCCGTTTTATTCATTGTACTTCAATAGGTTAGTAATGAATAGTGTTTTTTTTTTCTTTCTTTAATCACTTAGCAAGTATTGACCCCCTGAGATTCTTTATCCCATACATTGCCAACTACACCCCCCCCCCTCCCCTCCGTTTCCCTGACACTCACCCCCATCACAACTTGTAAAAAGATGTTAAATGAATTTGAACATCTTCCCGACAGCTGTAGTATATATACATGACAGCATCAACACATCTTCCCTGACAAATAAGCATGGTACAGCATATTGCAAAAACTGTGGCTCAACAGTCTACAGGAGAAAGAACAGATACCTGACCACTTGACAGGATAGACAGACAGTCTACAGGAGAAAGACCTGACTCTCAAACTGATGACTTGAAAAAAAAAAGAGAGAGAGAGAGAGGGGGCACTGGATATCACAGAAGGAAGAGCAGCCCTGAATACTGAGCCAGAATTCCAGCACACAGACACACGCGCACACACACACACACACACATGGCACACAACATCGCACACACACACACACACACACACACAACACACACACACACACACACACACAAACACACACCCCACACACACATGCACTCAATAACCCAGTTGCCACACACACACATAATATCATACAGGACACAAGGCTATCCACACAGGACAAACACAGCATGAACACAGAAAGGCCAGGGTGACATACAGACAGGTTAGAGGGAAAGCGGGGAGGAATGGGAGATGAAAATGAGGGACAAAAAAGATGATGAACCTTTGTGTTCTAAGCGGTATCAATCTTTTTTCTTGTGTGTGTGTATGTGTTGTTGAAGTGTGTGTGTGGTTTGAAAGCTTTGTGAAAATTAGAAAAGGCAAATGAAAAGCGGATTTCCTGAATAAATAAGTTCCAAACAGAGGGCCCACAAGAGAAAAGAAGCACTGGCCTCAAGTTTGACAACTGACATGTACAACAGGGTGGGGATTTTCAGACGATGAGCTAAAGTTCCTTGCTGGTGAGTATATCTGAATACGGTTACAAGAAAAAGCAGTCAGTCAATTTTTTCCATTTGCAGATAGTCCATTGAATAAGCAATGTGTTGCTATTTTAGGCCCAGATAGGCTAACAGCACCATAGCACAGGCACGTGACTTTGTACTTGATTCTTACCTCCATTTGAAGCTAGCGCAAAGAACAAGGGTGTGGAGTGATATGTTTGGTACAGACCATTCTGAGAATGAAATGAATCACCTTGTTATACAGGTTTGGGCCTTTTCTTAAAAAAAAAAAAGAAAAAAAAAAGAGGAGATTTTGTTGGCAGATAACAGGAAATGTGTTGCAGTAATCAACACAGCACAGCACACATGCTGAAGTCAGAGTCAGAGTGGCTTGATGTGGAGGAGAATGACAAACAGAACTGATATCATACAGCCAAGTTCAAAGCTAGTCGTACACACATGCCAGACTGATGACATATCTTTCATAGTCTAGTCAAGCCAGAATCAAGTACAACTCACAAGAATTTCAGCTGATTCAGAAAAAAAAGGACCTTAGCAGTGCCGACAAAATGAGAATCAGACATAGAGCTGAGCAGATGTAGACATCTTTGATGAACATTAAAGCCTAGCTTTGTTTTTTCATCATTCAGTTTTCACTGGTTAAAAGTCATCCAAATCTAACGTTAAAACTACTTTTTAGTGTGTGTATACACTGAATCAGATCATCAATTTTAATCAGGTGCTTGCAGATGTGTGTAATGTGTGTCAAAAATAAATAATAATAATAATAATAATAATAATAATAATAATAATAATAATAATAATAATAATAATAATAATAACATGGAATTTATAAAGCGCTATATCTTGAAAAAACAAATCAAAGTGCTTGCTTTCGACCTATACAACACGCAAGCAATCAATAACACTTTATAGTTTTAGCAAATTCAAATGTACACACACACATGCATACGCACACACACATGCACACACATGCATGCACACGCACACACATCAATTATCATCAATTTAGTCAGGTGCTACAGATGTGTGTAACTGTGTATCCTTTAGGAGAGTGGAGGAGTGAATCAGATAAGCTATTTCTTGCTGTCACTGTTATCTTAGGCTACACTACACACTGTCCTTTCTGTGTTCTCATCATATTTATTTATCTTAACACAGTAGTGTTTAATAATAATAATAATAATAATAATAATAATAATAATAATAATAATAATAATAATAATAATAATAATTTATATAATACATGGAATTTATATAGCGCTAAATCTTGTAATGCAAACAAATCAAAGCGCTTAGTAGTGTTTCCAGAGGTGGTGAGTCATTAAGTACCTCCACAGACCACATCAATAACAAAAATACATCTTCTTCTTCTTGTTCATTGAACCCTCAGAGAGCAACTATTGTTGTCTGTCATATGTGCAAAAATGTGTTGCACTGGCGTTAAGCCCTGACAAGTCAGGCCCATTGCACCCAACAGGAGAGAGAATCGTTAAATCTTATGGAAAAAAGGCAGGAGAAGGGACCAAGAAAGCTGAAGATAGACAAGAAGAATGGTGAGAGAAGAAATGGATAAGGGCAGACACAAAAGTGGCTACAAAAGAGGAAATTCTGAATACATAGGGTGAGGATGCTATAGCATTCATACTGAGAGACCACCGGCATCACCATGGGGGAAACATACATTACAATAGACAGTGTTACAAAGACAACAGCACCCCCCCCCCCCCCCATAAAAAAAACAACAAAAACACCACATATTACAGTCAAAGTCCCTACCCCTGTCACATAAATAACAAAAGTAGTAATACCCATTTTAAAAAAAGTAAAAACACCACACACAACAAAAATAACAAGAGAGATACTATGACAATGTTACCATCAACCCCCCCCCCCCCCCCCCCCCCCTCTCTCTCTCTCTCTTACATGATTAACAAAAATAAGGACATCCCCCTCCCAGCGAATTAATGATTAATTTGTCATAATCACCCCCCCCCACCCTACATCGATGATTAATTGAAGTCATAACCATCCCCCCCCCCCCCCCCAGCTACATAATGATTAATAAAAGTCATAATCACCCCCACCCACCCCCACATCAATGATTAATTTATGTCATAATCACCCCCCCCCCCCCCCTCCAACCCTCCAGCTACATCAATGATTGATTTAAGTCATAATCCCCCCCCCCCCCCCCCACCTCTATGAAATTTGTTTAAGTCATAATCACCCACCCCCCTTCCGCTCAAAGCCACATCAAATTATTATCCCTACCAACCCCCCCCCCCCCCCCCTCCTCCCTTCATTATTGCTCACTACTACAGAGAAAAGTGGTGCAGGTCCTGCCTGTGACTTCAGTCACTGAACTGCTGTTGCTGTGGATCTCTGTGTGACACGTCAGTCAGATAGGAATGATGAACACAACTCCACTTCACTGCATGGTCAGGTACGGATGATGACACAACTCCATGTCACTGTATGATCAGATATTACTTTGGGCTTTTTCTCACTGACTCTACATGATCCATGATCATGATCATGATTGTATAACACAACAGCTTCCATCACTACAGACCCTACATTAACCATGATTGGGATACCTGCCAGTGCCTTTCTCTCCGTCATGTTATTTTATTTTATTACATGGAATTTGTTATAGCGCTATCTCTTGTAAGAACAAATCAAAAGCGCTTGATTGACCTACAAGCCACAGATCACTGCCACCAGGCCAAAATCACGAGGGAAAACGATGATCAACTGTTGTTGTCTTGTCGCTGTACACTTAGAGCCAAAGCCTAGGCAAGTATTTGGAAGGCAAGCGTTAGCCATGCAGAAAGACCCGTTCTCCACGGCAACTGGAAAACCCATTGGAAGGGCATGGGACCGATACGAATGTTCCAGTACCGTCGCAGGCCACCAGGACGTTGCCATGAATACAGCCCCGATCCGCTCTGGGACTTCCAAACTCATGCAGACATACAGTCAGAGGATCACATATATCATGTTAATGATCCCATGGTGCAGCTGATATCAGCATTTCACGAGTGTGTTTGTTATGTTGTAATGTGTTGTGTTTGTTTTTCCTTCTCCAAATAGAGCATTTAGTGTATGGAAGTTGTACAGGCAGAGATATCCCCTGACAGAGGTCCACACTGATAAACTGCACTGTACTGACATCTTTGACTCCAGCACACACACCACACAGCACATCACACCACAACAACACACACACACCACCACACACAACAAACCACATGCTGACGACCAGCATGCATCAATGCTAGCACACACCCCACCCACAACATACAACTCACCCCCTCACATCTACAACATGCAACACTCTCTCTCTCTCTCTCTCTCTCTCTCTCTCTCTTTCTCACTCGATCGCTCGCTCACTCGCACTCACTCACTCACTCACTCATCACACACACACACACACACACACACACACACACACACACACACACACACACACACACACAACACACACACACAACAACACACACAACACATAGAAAGTCAATGAAAGCCTTGCTGGCATACCTGCACAATGTGATGAAGAGTGCCGATTCTCTCTCTCTCTCTCTCTCTCTCTCTCTCTCTCTCTCTCTCTCTCTCTCTCTCTCTCCTCTCTCACCATGTGCTGATCAATATCAATGCACAGGAGATGCCCACAGTCCATTTTCTATAGACCATAAAATATTGCCTGGAATGACCTATACTGATTCTTTATGAATCATGTCAACTGTTGAACGCTATGCAATCTGTAGCCTGAAAAACATCACAGCCTGACATACAAACCTTGGTACTCACTTGATAGCGGAAGGGAGTTTTTCTCTGCAAAGCCTTTCTCCCTACTTTTCGGACTTCCCTTCACTTTTTAAGAAAGTCCCCCAACCCCCTATCCTTAAAATTAAATCTTTAATTTTCCCCGTCCACTGCTTTTATATTTCCTTTCACT
>CM060330.1:51191470-51208322 GCA_030674155.1 Stramonita haemastoma
ACTGTGGAACTCTCTTCCAGATTCTATTAAAAATAGTAATTCCTTAAGTCAATTCAAACGATATTTATCTATGAATGATCCTATTGTACCTTTGTATTTTTATCATGGTAAAAGAAAAGAACAAATACTGCATTGTCGACTTCGACTTGGAATAAGTGACCTAAAATATGATATGTTTCATCGTCATGTAGCAAATGATCCATTATGTGCTTGTGGTAGTGCACAGGAGACAGCCGAACACTATTTTCTGTTCTGTCCTAATTTTGATTTAGTCCGTGCCAACACAATTGCATTGCTTCCCCCTGAATATGTTCATTTGCAAATTCTTTTGAGGGGCAGCCCTGAACTCAATATGAAAACAAATATCTTTATTGTTGAAGTTGTCCATCAATTTATATTTGATTCAAAACGATTTTTATAATATTTTTGTCAAATAATGGTATCCAATTACAAAAGTCTTAGTAGAGGTTTGAAGCACTTATGTAATTCTCTTTGCTACCCGCTAATGTCTGTATGATTGTTTAGAAAGCACGCTATAGCTTTGAAAGCTAAAGGTAAATAGCAATTAACAAGATCTGATATAGTACACGTATTATTTCATAATTTTCACTATTCATGCAGATTATTACCTGATATCATCATAACTGACAGTATTTTTGGCCTTGATGATAGTATTTTTATAGTTGGTCTCTCACTCTCTCCTTCTCCGGTTATCGTTGCTGGTGGTTGGTCTTTTTTTTGTTTGTTTGTTTGTTTGTTTGTTTGTTTGTTTGTTTGTTTGTTTGTTTGTTTGTTTGTTTGTTTGTTTTGTTTTGTTTTTTGTTTTTTGTTTTTTGTTTTGTTTTTTGTTTTTTGTTATGTTTTGTTTGTTTGTTTGTTTGTTTGTTGGTTGTTGTTTCTTCCACTAATTTTGTGTGTTTTTTCTACAAATACATCTTTTTTGTTTTGTTTGGAATTACTTTTCCTTTTTCTAGCAAAGATTGCAATTGATGGATTTTTTTTTGTTTTTGTTGTTGTTTTGCACATTGCAGCTCAACGGCCGTCGTTTTCATGTTAATTTTCATTGTTAAATTGAGCACATTATAAGCTACAAGCTTGTTGTTGCTGTGGTTTCTAAATGCTGTTGTTTACAATGTTTGTCCAAAATTCTGAATAAAACTATTTAAACCAACAGAGGAAGGCCAAGAAACACCTGGTGACGTGACCTTGAGGCAGAAACCAAGAAGATGGGATACACCTGGAGACAGCTGGAGAGAATAGCCCAGGACAGAGGACTCTGGCGGACTGTTGTCGGCGGCCTATGCTCCAGGGGGAGTGATGGGCCTTAGTAAGTAAGTAGGTATTAAATCATGTCAGCAGCAGAAAGCCTGATAATTACAAAAACTTGTAATCATGTCAGCAGCAGAATTCTGATAATCATATCCACTCTAATAATGATGTCAGCTGCAGAAAGCCTGATAATTACAAAAACGTGTAATCACATCAGCAGCAGAATTCTGATAATCATATCCACTCTTATAATGATGTCAGCAGCAGAAAGCCTGATAATTATATTGACTTGTAATCATGTCCACAGCAGAAAGCCTAACAGTTATTAACACTCATAATTTTGTCAGCAGCAGAAGTCTGATAACTATACCCACTCTGATTATCATGTCAGCAGCAGAAGCCTGATAATTATATCCATCCATGAAATTATGTCAGCAGCAGAAAGCCTGATAATTATAACCATCCATGAAATTATGTCAGCAGCAGAAAGTCAGATAACTATAACCATCCATGAAATTATGTCAGCAGCAGAAACCTGATAATTATAACCATCCATGAAATTATGTCAGCAGCAGAAAGTCAGATAACTATAACCATCCATGAAATTATGTCAGCAGCAGAAACCTGATAATTATAACCATCCATAAAATTATGTCAGCAGCAGAAACCTGATAATCATAAGAATCCATAAAATTTATGTCAGCAGCATCCATAAAAATTTGTCAGCAGCAGAAAGCCTGATAATTATAGCCATCCATGAAAATATTGCAGCAGCAGAGAGCCAGGAAATTATAACCATCCATGAAATTATGTCAGCAGCAGAAACCTGATAATCATAAGAATCCATAAAATTTATGTCAGCAGCATCCATAAAAATTTGTCAGCAGCAGAAAGCCTGATAATTATAACCATCCATGAAATTATTGCAGCAGCAGAAAGCCTGATAATTATAACCATCCATGAAATTATGTCAGCAGCAGAGAGCCAGGAAATTATCACTCACTCACTCAGTCCCATGTCCCAAAGGACGTAGGGGGGACATGAGAGAAGACGCAACGGAGATCTTTTTCCATGCTTCACGATCCTGTGTGGCTAGTAGGAGGCGTTGCAGGGGTTGGGCAGTCCAGTCTTTGATGTTGTCGACCCATGATTTCTGTTTGCTGCTGCCCATGAGGTCAATGTCATCTGCAAATCTGAGGTTGCAAAGGGGTCTTCCACCAATGGAGATGGAAGTGTGGTGGTTTTGCAGTGTCTCTGTCAGGAAATTATAACCATCCATAAAATTGTGTGAGCAGCAGAAAACCAGATAATTATAACCATCCATAAATTATATAAGCAGCAGAAGGCCAGATAATTAGAACCACCCATAAAATTATGTCAGCAGCAGAAAGCCAGATAATTATAACCATCCTTATGTCAGCAGCAGAAAGCCAGATAATTATAATGATCCTTATGTCAGCAGCAGAAAGCCAGATAATTATAATGATCCTTATGATTATGTCAGCAGCAGAAAGCCAGATAATTATAACGATCCATATTAAATTGATGTCAGCAGCAGAAAGCCAGATAATTATAACCATCCTTTTGTCAGTAGCAGAAAGCCAGAAAATTATAACCATCCTTATTAAATTTATGTCAGCAGCACTGGGATCAAGCACTGACACAGGTCTCTCTGCAATACCTCAACAAACTCAACATCTTGTGGCCAGTACTGCCTGCCTTTTCGTCAATTCAGCTCCTGCTGTCTGCGACACTGTGTCTGTCTCAGGATCTGCTTCATTCTTCTCTTTCTTCTGTCAAGGGCAGACTGAAGACTGAAGACTCCTCTGTTCATCATTTTTCATCAAGTTTTTTAACCTCACCAGTAGACTTTTCACTGTCTGTGAATCCTGTCAGTCAAAATTTTATTTCCAAATGGTAAATTGAGTAAGCAATAAATTTGCTTTTTTTCATCAAGCCATCTCACTCACTCACTCACTCAGTCCCATGTCCCAAAGGACGTAGGGGGGACATGAGAGAAGACGCAACAGAGATCTTTTCCCATGCTTCACAATCCTGTGTGGCTAGTAGGAGGTGTTGCAGGGGTTGGGCAGTCCAGTCTTTGATGTTGTCAACCCATGATTTCTTTTGGCGGCCTCTTCTTCTCTTGCCCTCAACTGTTCCTTGCAAGATAGTTTTTGCTAAGGTGTTGTGTCTTGTGGTGTGACCAAACCACATCAGCTTTCTCCTCTTTATGGTGGAGAGCAATGGTTCTTGGGGGCCCACACGCTTTTTGATTTCTTCTTTCACATAGTTGTTAGTCTTGTGTTCTTTGTATAATATTTTGAGGAGTCTTCTGTGGCACTTGCTCTTGAATGCTTGGATTCTCCTCTCTAACTCTGCTGTCAGAGTCCATGACTCACAGCCATATAGGACAGATATCACAAGGGATTTGTAGAGGTGGTATTTGGTGCAGAAGCTGATGTTGTTGCTTCTGATGATCCTCTCGAGTCTGACTAGAGCAGATGTTGCTGTTGCAATGCGAGCTTTCACTTCATTGTTTGATGTGCCATCTTTTGTTAGGATGGAGCCTAAGTATTTGAATTGGCTCACCTCTTCCAGTATTTCTCCATTTATCTTTATTTCCGTAATGTCATTACTTGCGCTGTTGACCATGATCTTTGATTTCTCTGTACTGACCTCCATGCCATATGCGCTCGCTCGATCTGTTAGACTGTCTGTGAGGATTTGCAGTTCTTGATTGCTGCTGCCCATGAGGTCAATGTCATCTGCAAATCTGAGGTTGCAAAGGGGTCTTCCACCAATGGAGATGGAAGTGTGGTGGTTTTGCAGTGTCTCTGTCATGATGTTTTCGAGGAAGAGGTTGAAGAGTACAGGTGAGAGAAGGCAGCCCTGGCGGACCCCAACTGTGGTCTTGAAGAACTCGCCCACGTGATTGTTCATGAAGACTGCACTTCTTGCGTTTTCGTACAGTGCCTTGATGACTTCAATTAGGCAGTTGTCAATGTTGAAGTGCCTGAGTACTTGTCAGAGGCCGTCATGCCATACCCTGTCAAAGGCCTTTTTGAAGTCTATGAAATTGTGGTACAAGTCTTTTTGGTGTTGGAGATACTTCTCTATCAGAATTCTCAGATTGAAAATTTGTTCCATTGTCCTGCGTTGTGGTCTTAAGCCCACTTGTTCTTCTGCCAGGAGTTTTTCCGCTTGGTTTTTCAGTCTGTTGAGGACTACCTGCTGCATGATCTTGCTAGGATGACTTATGAGACTGATGGTTCTGTAGTTCTGGCATTGCTTGAGGTTTCCTTTCTTTGGCAGGGGTATTACAAGAGACTGTGTCCATTCTTTTGGCCATTCTTTGGTGTCGTGAATCTTCTGACAAAGTTCTGTGAATCGCCTTGCTGTTTCATTCCCTTCATCTATCTACTTAAAAAATAAATAAATAAAAATAACACCAAAAAAACACACACTTTTAAAAAAAAAATGAAGCAGCAAGCAAAGCAAACAAGTAGAGTACAACCAAGAAAACACCACCCAAAAAATATTAAGCTACAACATTGTCACTGTGTGAATGTGTGTGGGGTGGGGGTGAGGGTGGGCAGCAGGGGGGGGGATGTGTAGTGTGGGGTGGTGGTGGGAAGCATGGGGGGAGTGATGGGGGGAAAATGGGGGTGGGAATCAGGGGGGGGGGAGTGATGGGATGCAGGGGGGGAGTGATGGGGGGAAATGATGGGGGTGGGGGGTGGGAATCAAGGGGGGGGGGGGGGGGGGGGAGTGATGGGATGCGAGGGGGGATGGTGAAGGGGGAAATGATGGGGGTGGGGGTGGGAATCAGGGGGGGGGGGAGTAATGGGGGTGGGGATCAGGGGGGCGGGGGGGAGTGATCGGGGGAAAATGGATAGGGGTGGGGGTGGGAAGCAGGGGGGTGGGGGCGTGTAAGGCCTTTTCAACTACTGCTGTAAAGAAGAAGTATAGGTTTTCATTGTGATTGTCATTACATATATTTAAAAAAAATATTTTTGTTATTTTATATCAAGGATAATGGAATAAGCACTCTTATGCTTTTTTACGTCCAGTCCCCTTGTGTATGCAGTTTTGTGAGTGTCATCTGTTCCCACCGGCACACGATGGCCTACTCTTACAAAAAGCAGAGCAGGATTTAACATGTGCGCAAGATGTTCCGCGTGCGTTCACACACGGGGCCTCGGTTTATACTCATCTGAAGGACTTGTGGGGAGAGTGGAGTCAGCACTGATGTTAACTCCAGGAGAAAAATCTCCTTGAACGGGAATTGAACTTGGGTTGCCAAATTGTGAGCGCAATGTTCTGACCACTAGGCTATCCCGTGACAGACTGTGTGTGTGTGTGTGTGTGTGTGTGTGTGTGTGTGTGTGTGTGTGTGTGTGTGTGTGTGTGTGTGTGTGTAAATGTTTCACATGTATCTTATTATTATATAATTGTAACTAGGCTATCCCGTCCCCACTTATAGAAGCCATGAGCAACAAAGTGGGTGATTATAACCTGCTAAAGCCCAGATAGCATAACAGCCATCTCAGGACTTGTATCAGTATTACTGTTGTTATCACCATCATTATTATTATTATGATCATTATTACCACAATCAATATGACAAGAGCCAATCCAATCCAATCATGTTGTTTATCACCCTGCAGTCCACACAGGCCATGTCAGGGTTGTCACCTTCTAAAATATTATGTCTCCGAATAAAACAGTGCAAATATATAATTCAGATCAAAATGAGGTATAAAAACAACTCTACTATCCTTCTTTGTATACACGCCCTTGTCAACCATAAGGGTCAATCCAGGTGTGGCACCCCATTGTGGGAAAAATCACATCAGTCACACATAAAATGAGAGAAAAAAAACGAAAACCAGATTCCTTTCAATTAAACAACCTTGTTCTTAGCAACCGACTATAACACTTTCACTCATATCAGAGGGATAAGGCCTGCTTCTCTCAGACAGAAAATGGTGTCTGGTGGAACATCACAAAAAGGATCTTTAGGGAGCCTGCAGTAAAATGCTTGTGCCTAATATCCTGGACATCTCGACACTCCAGAAGCAGATGCTTGATGGTTACCTGCACATCACATGTTATATGGTATGGGTTCCCTCGCCTTTAAACAAATGACTGCAAGTGATATGAGAATGACCTGAGTGTATCCTGGTGAGCACTGTTGCTTCCCTTCGGGTTTTTGAGAAGAGCAGACAATATCACCTACAGGGTTCAATGTTGTAACGCATATCACTCAAAGGAGGGAACCAATCTCTCTCTTGCTTGATTGCGTGCGTAAACAAGCGCATAAATACATCTAAACACACACACGCACGCACGCACGCACGCACGCACGCACGCACGCACGCTCGCACGCACGCACGCACACACTCTCTCTCTCTCTCTCTCTCTCTCTCTCTCTCTCTACTCTCTCTCTCTCTCTCTCTCTCACATCCACAACACACACACCCCCCCCCCTCTCTCTCTCTCTCTCTCTCTCCTCTCTCCTCTCATCTCTCTCTCTCTCTCTCTCTCACTCACTCACTCACTCACTCACTCACTCACTCACTCACTCACTCACTCACTCACTCACTCACTCTCTCCACAACACACAGACACAGACACAGACACAGACACACACACACACACACACACACACACACACACACGTCACACAGTGTCAAAGCAGAACTTCTTTCCCACATTTTATTTACAGCCAGCCAGCCACAATGGCCATAACAGGACTACAATTTGTTTTTTTTTAAATTATAAAAAATTTAAAAATTGTTTTTTCTGTGTCACCTGTTTCACAAGTTCATCAGATTGTTCACTGCCATATATACTATAGAAGGTAGGGATCCATTGCAGCATTACACATTTGTTTGGTGCAAGGAGCTGCAGTTCCCTTTGGAGTTCTGTCTCTTTTTCAGCAGACAGGGCTTGTAGGACTGACAGGGCATCAGTGAAAAAAAGCACTTGCTGACATTCATCTGTAGAGTGTCTGTCTGGCAGCTTGTTTCAGGGCTTGGGTTTCTGCACGGTAGTTGGTGTATTGTGTCTAGTTTGGGTTATTCCCATCTCCAGATGGGAACTTGATCAGTACTCCTGCTCCTCCATTGAATACAGCATCTGTAGCTGATCCATTTGTGTGGACATGGATCCAGGCCTGTTCTGGATAGTAGTCTTCTACCATGGCCAGGGTGAGTGCCTTCTGACTGGTGTCACACTGAGTTCCATTATCATGGAGATAATGACTGTCCTGTTCTTCAGCTGCAGCTTGCTTCTACTCATCTGTGGGCTACTCCACTTTCTCACTAGAGCATTAAACGAAGCAGCAGAGGTAATGAAAAGAAAGTTTAAGCTTGGTAGGTCAAAAAGACAACAGGCTAGGTGGTTTGATAGGGAGTGCCTTATGAAGAAAAGGGAGGTAAGAAGACATCTTAGAAAGTATAGGACAACAAAAGCAAATGAAGATTACAAGAAGTATGCAGAGGTGAGAGAAGAATATAAGACCTTACTTGAAAAGAAAGAGCAAACACATAGAAACTGTAGTGTCAACAAAATACTGGCTTCTATCAACAATCCTAACCAGTTCTGGGGTGAAATCCGCAAGCACAGAAGGCGTAATATTATTTACTATTAACATTTCAGAAAATGAGTGGATCCGTCATTTTGAGTCTGTTTTCAACGACAGAGTTGTTAGTGTTAATGATGAAGTAAGCTTCTCCCATGAAGTGGAGGAAATCTCAGTTGATGATATATAGGACAGTGAAATATCAGAAGGAGAAGTTAGGAAAGCTATTAATCATATGAAATGTATGAAGGCAGCAGGTTTCGATAGTATTCTAGCTGAAATGTTGAAAAATTCTGAACTATTATGCCATTTTTGTCCAAATATTTCAATGCCATATTTTCAAAGGCTTTTTCCCTTCAAACTGGACTGAAACTGCAATATGCCCACTACAAAAGAAAGGTTACACTAATAACCCAGATAATTACAGGGGTATATCTCTTCTAAGTATTCTCAGTAAAGTATTCACATATGTCATTTAATAGGAGATTGACCTTGTGGGTAGAACAGAATCATTTTATCTGTGAAGCCCAGGCTGGATTTAGAAAACGCCGGTCAACTATAGACCACATTATTTACTTTGAATGCTCAATTAGAAAACTATTTGCTCAAACATAGAAAACTGTATGTGGCATTCATTGATTTCCAGAAAGCATACGATACTGTAAATCGCAATGTTTTGTGGTCTGTACTGCTTCGCGCAGGTATTAAGGGTAGAATGTTCAAGATGCTTCAGGCTAAGTATTCAATTGTTAAAGCATGTGTAATATGCCAGAGCAAGACAGGCCATTCAAGATTTTTTGATTGTCTACAGGGATTGAAGCAGGGGTGTATAATATTGTAAGCCCAGTCTTATTTTCTTTATTGATTAACGAGCTGGCAAATGAATTAATCATGAAAGATAAACATGGTGTGACTTTGGAATCAAGTGAAACTGAACTGTATCTTATGCTGTTTGCTGATGATTTAACCTTGTTATCATCAACCACAATAGGCCTACAGCACCAACTCAACTTACAAAAGGAAACAGTAAGACTAAAGTTAACAGTAAACAAGGACAAATCCAAAATTATTGTGTTTAGGAAAGGTGGCTTCCTTGATACCAGAGAAAAGTGGTTTCTGAATGGAAAGCCGCTAGAAGTTGTGAATTCGTATAAGTATTTAGGCTTTACTTTTTCTACTAGAAATAGTTTCACAGCTGCTATGGAAGAAGTAAAACTTAAAGGTAAAAAAATGTGTGAATGATATTATGACTGTGTACACTGAGAAAAACTGAAGTAATTTTCCAGATGTTTTCTTCAAACTTTTTGATACTCGGGTTGTCCCACTGGTTCTGTATGCTTCCCAAGTGTGGGGACATAAGGCCTGTCACCAAGTCCAACAAGTTCATCTTTATGCTTGTAAAAGATTCATGCATGTGTGAAACAAAACAGCTAATGATGTTGTATATGGAGAACTAGATCGTTTCCCACAATGGAATATAGCTGTTACTAGATGTATTAAGTACTGGCTACCACTGTTAAAACTGCCTGAAGAAAGGAATTCAAAAAAGGCTTATAGAATGTTATTAGCTATGCATGAGAAAGGCCATGTGACTTGGGTAACCCATATTAAGAATATTCTTCATGAAAATGGTTTTGAACAAGTTTGGTTGTTTTGGTGTGGCTTTGATAACACTTTTATGACAGAGCTTAAAGAGAGACTTCACAGCAACTTCTGTCAAAACTGGCATAACAACATGGATTCTAACCCATGATTCTCATTATATGGTAAAATTAAGCATGTTTGAAATAGAAAACTATGTTAAAATTTTGTACGTTGAAGGTTATAGAAATATTTTGGCACAATTCAGGATGGGTGTATCCCAGTTAAATGTACACAAATATCACTTTTCGCCAACAGATGATAATACTGCATGCCCTGTATGTATACACATGAAAGAAGAAGAAGCGCACTTTGCATTTAAATGTCCCTTAAATGAGGACATTAGACAGACATTCAAGTTCCAAGCTGATGTTGATGTTCACCTGGACAATGCGCTTGTTAGTGTGCTAGCTTGCAATTCACAAGCATCACTAGTAAATCTTGCAAAATACCTTTTGGTTGCTTTCAGGATCAGACAGAATTTCATTGATGATATGGACAAATAAAGCCAATAGTCTTCAGGTTTACAATTATTTTCATCTATACCAATGTTGTGTGTCTTCATCGTGTTAAAATTACATCATGACAGAATACTGTATTGATGTTTATGTTTCTCCCCATGAAAGGGGCTGTTGGCCTATATTCATTAAATTTCAGAGTTCTCTCTCTCTCTCTCTCTCTACTTCTCTCTCTCTCTCTCTCTCTCTCTCTCTCTCTCTCTCTCTCTCTCTCTCACTCACTCACCTCACTCACTCACTCACTCACTCACTCACATCACTCACTCACTCACTCACTCACTCACACACACACACACACACACACACACACACACACACACACACACACACACACACACACACACACACACACTCCAATCCAATCCAATCCAATCCAATAATGTTGCTTAGAGCCCTGCTGACCGCACAGGCCATATCAGGGCTGTCACCTCGTCACATTTTAAAACTCATATTAAAATTGTGTGACTATACAGTTAAAACGGGGTATAAACCCAACTCGACTGTCCTTGCTTGTATCGACGCCCTGGTCAACCATAAGGGTCGGCCCAGGACGGCCACCATGTCGTGGGAAACTCACATCGATCACACATAAAACAAGATAAAACCCAAACCTAGATTCCTTAAAACAACCTTGTCCTTAGAGAGCAACTATAACCACTTTCACTCATATCCACACACACACACAACACACACACACACCACACACACACACACACACACACACACACACACACACACACCACACACCACTGTTGAAGCAGATTTTTTTTTCAACAACATTTTCTTTACATCCACTGACCACAACAGCCATAACAGGACTCTACAATCAACCACACACAAACACACACAACACCACACACACACACACACACACACCACACACACACACCACCCCACACACCACACCATGAATGTGTACTCTCACACACTACATACCAAGCATGCATCTATGCACACACACACACACACACACACCACACACACACACAACACACACACACACACCACGATGTGTACTCTCACACACAACACACCATGCACAGCACTACAACACACACACAACACACATGGACCACAACACAACACACCACTACACCACCACACAACCACACACACACCACACAACATCCTTTCAAACAAACAAAAAAAGGGGGGGGGGGCGGTATAATGATATTTCTTTTATGTCAGCATCAACAGCATGTGGAAGAAGCTATAAGACTGACTGTCTTTCCTGCATTGTGTTGGTATCCACCAGCCACAGGGGCTATCTATACCAGGGCTCTACAGTCACCAAGTTCTGGCAACACGGCACCATCACAAAAGACACAAGGCAGAAGAAGGAAACTGGAGCAATCTCATCTTTCATGCAGAGAATGCACAATGACACCCTAATAACCACCTCCTGGCTTTAGCACCACACCAGCATCAATGAAGGAATTGGGTCACCACCTCTTCAATGCAGCATCTTAGGGACTCTGGGAGCTAAGGGGAAAAAGTAGATATGCTCATGAACTAAATGATGACAGATTAATCAGTAATCTGGCAAATCATAATCATTTCTTATCATTATCATTTTTGTTATCATATCATCATTTTTACTTTCACCATTACTGCAATGAGAAAAAGTCAGAAGCCATTCTGATCGCCCTACTACAATCCCTTATCACGAAAAAAACTTAAATCTCTCTCTCTCTGAAAAAAACTTGAAATCTCTCTCTCTCTCTTCTCACTCTCTCTCCTCCTCTCTCTCTCTCTCTCTCTCTCTCTCTCCTCCCTCCTCCCTCCCCCTCCACTCTCCCTCCCTCTCTCTCTCTCTCTCACACACACACACACACACACACACACACACACACACACACACACACCACACCACGGATGTGTATTCTCACACACATACCCACACATGCACGTATCTATGCACACACACACAAAACATGAATTGTACCTCACACACATACACACCATGCACGCATCTACACACACACACACACACAACAAAACCACACACCACACACACACACACACACACACACACACACACACACACACACACCTAGACATCAGTGCAGTCAGTCCTCATAACATTAATATAAAAAAAAAATAAAAAGGGGGGGGGGGGGGTGTTTATGACATTTCTTTTATGTCGGCATCAACAGCATGTGGAACAAGCTATAAGACTGACTGTTCCTGCATTGTGTTGGCATCCAGCCAGCCCAAAGAGCTATCTATACCAGGGCTCCACAGTCACCAAGTTCTGGCAACACAGCACCATCACAAAAGAAAGAAGAAGGCAGGAGAGGGAAATCGGAGCAATCTCCACAACTACAGCCTGACAGCTTGGTTCATGATGGTGTTGCAGGGTTGGTGATGCTGGTATGTAGGGGTAGGGAGGGGGTTTCTTAGCTTTATTCCCTGATCAGGGCAAGGGCCGGATGAAAAAAAAGTATGTAATGCTTACTCTGTAACCCTTGAAAAATAAAGATTATTCATTCATTCATTATTCCTCTTCATACATATGCCCCCCCCCCCCCCCCCCCCCCCGCCTTGTTTTTGTTTCTAACAGCAATGAAAGACACAGGGAGTGTCTCCTGGTATGCAGTATTGGGAACTCTAAAATCTCATGAGAACTTTCTAAAATCTCCAGTGGGAAACCACTAAAAGATGTCAGTTCAACCAGATATCTTTCAACAATTACAGATACAAGGAGTTTTTGCTGGTATGCCATATTGGGAACACTAAAATCTCATGAAGTGAACTTTGTATACTCTGCAATGGGAAACCTGTGGTCTGCCTACATACTGTGACTGCAGGCCGTTGTGATTCAAACATGATGCCAGCAGTGAGAACAGGAAAAAAGGTGACCACGTTACAAGGGGTAGGTAACTGAGTGATAGGCTAGTGCATGTAGCCTAGTGTCTCTTCTGTTTCTTCTGTCCTTCAACTGCTCTGGAGAGGATTCAGTTCACTGCTGTGGTTGGTTGACAGCATTTGCTTCTGTCATTAGGGGCTGATAGCCTGGTGCCTGTACTGTGCTCTGTTTCACCCTGTCTGTTGTTCAGTCTGTTTTCTGGGATTGGTGTTCTATTCTCTTTTCTGGTATATGGCGTTATTCTCCTGCTTTGCACAAGAAAAAGCTCATACTTTGTCTTCTTTCACTTCCCTTCCTGTTAAAAACATGACTTGATCGCTTCTTTTAGTAAATACTAATTATCACAGAAATACCGCGAAAGAAAACTGGCCAAATGTTTTATATTTTTCTGTTTCTTAGTTCTCTCATACAAATCACCATTGTCCGTGTGATCTGCTGTGACATTATGATCATCCACATCAAGTTTCAACTGAACTCAATCTCCACCAAGCACTGGTAAAACAGTGTAACAGATTTTTCATAACAGCATGCCATGGTTTCTGATCTCTGTCACTTTTCAATCTCTGACAGCAATCAACTCTTCACACATATCATGGACACATGCACAGTCAAGCACTCACAACACACTTTCCACACAGGTACAAGCTCTCTCTTCTCTTTCTCTCAGAAGACTAACATGAACATGCACATGCACAGACTCACAGACACACACACATTCTCTCTCTCTCTCTCTCTCTCTCTCTCTCTCCTCTCTCCTCTCTCTCTCTCTCTCTCTCTCTCTCTCTCTCTCTCGTCTGTCTGTCTGTGTCTGTCTGTCTGTCTGTCTGTCTGTCTGTCTGTCTCTCACACTGTCACACACTATCACTCACTCACACACTCACTCACTCACACACACACACACACACACACACACACACACACACACACACACACACACACACACACAACACACACACACACACACACACCACACACACAACACATTATCATGATGTAATATTACAAATATGAAAACAGAAAATTTACTACTTCACCCCCCCCCCCCACACACACACACACACACACACACAGCAATAACACACACACACACCAGCAATATATGTTACACACACATATAAACATACACACACTGACACACAACCTTGTCCTCTCACACTGTTCATTCATGATCAAAAACATCACATCCATTACAAAACTCTGCATGAGTTAAACTGCTTGATATGCTTGATAGATTAACAGTTGTAATGACCAACACCCGTCTTTCTCCTCTCCCCACCCCCCCCCCCTCCTCTCTTCTCTCTCTCTCTCTCTCTCTCTCTCTCTCTCTCTCCTCCTCTCTCTCTCCTCTCTCTCTTGAAGTAAAACAGAACAGAGTCACTAAAATCATGTGTCAGCTTCAGACAGTGATGTTAATACTGCCAGTCTTCAACTGACAACTCCATAAAGATACTACACTACATAATATCATAATGGGCTTTTATCTGATTTTCTTTTCCACCCCCACTCAGGTCCAAAATTATCACAACTCACCCCCCCCCCCTTCCCCTGTGTGTGTGTGTGTGTGTGTGTGTGTGTGTGTGTGTGTGTGTGTGTGTGTGTGTGTGTGTGTGTGTGTGTGTGTGTGTGTGTGTGTGGTGGTGGTGCGTGTGCGTGCGTGGTGGTGCGTGCGTGCGTGCATGCGTCGCGTGCGTGTGTAATGAGGATCAAAACATATTGACAATACCCAAACTACTTATTCTTGCTGTGTTTAATTCACAACATATGATCACCACAGTGTAACAGGTTTAACATAAAGCAGCTGCAAATTTATGATGGTATCACTGCAGAGAATCTGACATGGCATGATGAGGTAAATGAGGAAAAAGAGGGGGAGGGTATGTGCAGAGAGAATGGTACAGTATGATATTATAAAAAAAAAAAGGCACAACCAATGCCCTGGTGTCGTATGGTGTCTGGTGTCATATGGTGTCTGGTGTCGTATGGTGTCTGGTGTCCATATGGTGTCGTGGTAAAGTTGGGTATGGTTTGATAATGTGGTGAGAAGTAATGTGGTGTGGTGAAGTGTGCTAAGTGATGTGATGTGTGCGATGTGGTGTTGGTGTGATGTGTGATGTGATATTGTGAGTAGTGGTGAGTGTGATGGTGGTGAGGTGTAGTGAAGTGTGATGCAGTATGTAATGGTGATCAATATTGGTGGCCTGGCGATGGTGTGTGATCCATCATGTGGTGTGGTGAAGAGTTCTCTGTGTGAAATTGAAGTTCTCTTCAGGGAAGTGCATTCCACCTCAGTGCAGGGACACATGTCTAGTCTTCTTCTTCTTCAGCCTGACTGCTATCAGTGTATTCCTCACTTTTCTGACAATGTTTTGTCTTCTTCAGCCTGACTGCTATCAGCTTATTCCTCACTTTCTCTGACAATGTTTTGTCTTCTTTAGCATGACTGCTATCAGCTTATTCCTCACTTTCTCTGACATGAGATGTGCTCTGTACTGTGCTTACGCACCTACCCCTTCCTACCAACCCCTTTCCGACGAACAATCTTGCGCCAGACTCTTGCCTAGCACGCTAACAGCCATGCTACCACCCCTTGACGAAATAGCTTTGGCACCCCATTACCTGCGCATGAACATAACTTATTACATGTGTAAAAATGGAGCTTTGATCTTTATATTAATTCATTTAGTAATCTTTTAATACTTTCTTTATATTCGAGGATAATGGAATAAGCACTCCTGTGCTTTATTACATCCAATCCCAATGTGTATGCAGTTTTGTAACTGTTATCTGTTCCCACCGGCACACGATGGCCTGCTCTTACGAAAAGCGAAAAAAGCAGAGGGTCTATGACTATGAATTTGCGCGTTGCTTTGAGAGAGAAGAGTCGAAAACTAAAACTAAATTGAACGAAAGATCTAGATGAGCGCTAAGCATAGAAACAAGAAGAAGAATATAAGTCACACGAATGATGCCATGCAAAACAACAGACTGACACAGACAGTGACACAGGCGCTAGAAAAAAATCCTATTTCCTGCGTGGCTTCGTGCCCAAGAAGCGAGTGGCAGCAGCACGGCAGTCAAACTCAAAGTCTGAGAGATTTGCGTTCAATTTAGATTTAGTTTTGCTGCCGAACAATCCCCCCTCCCCCACCCCCTCACTGAATAGTTTCGTTTTGTTCACAGTACTACCGATTTTTTTTTCTGGGGACCGATTTTGGGGAGTTGGTCAAATATCTCTGAAATGGCAACTCGCAGTACCGGTTTTTTAAAAAACCTAGGCGAACCCTGGTTAACCCCGCAACCAAGCAATACCCTGCTTTATATTAAATTATCCCTGCTATGACCCCCCACCCCCTAGGGGGTTTAAGTTATACCCCGCTAACCAACTCTGTAAAACCTCTATTTTAAAGTTTTAAAACCCATGTTAACTAACTCTGTGAACCCTATTCTGACCGATGATCCCTGCTAAAAAAAAAAAAACCCCCTAGCTAAGTTTTTTTAATATAAAAAAAAAAAAATCACAACAACAAAAAAAAAGAGAAAAAGAAACCAAGGAAAGCAGACCCACAGTACAAATGAACCCACATTTTAACAAAATGGGAAAAAAACTTTTGGGAAATCCCCTCCAGGCTTCAATGAATTTAAAAAAAAAAATAAATAAATAAAAAAAATAAATAAAGTGCCCTCTCTACATGTTAATGAAAACAAGCTCAAAACAACAGACAGACATCTTTACTCTTTAAATGCCCAGTTTCTAAATTCACTTATCTGCCACATTCACAACACAGGACAAAGAGAATGAACGACCCCAAAGAAGGAATGAAAAGGAAAAAAAAAATTTTTTAATAAAAAATATAATCCTAGTTTGCAGGCCATGCAACTCAATACAACATAACCAACAGATTTATTGTTATTATAAATATGGTAACCATTTAAGTCTTTTTTAAAAAAAAAAAAATCCAAAAAGGA
>CM060330.1:51208422-51240922 GCA_030674155.1 Stramonita haemastoma
TTGTAAATGAGAAAGGTTTGAGACAGGTGTTTGTCATCTTGTGTGCTGAAGCCCATGCATTTCTTACAGCTGTTATGTATATTAATTTGTGTTTGTGCGTTTCAGGGTGGGTGTTCCATGATGACCAAAGACTGGTGGTGCCGTTTTTTTTTTCCTATGGTAAGTATTCAGTTTGTACATTTCAGGAGGTGGGTGGGGAAGGGGTGTGTATAAATGGTATCTGTATTATTTTCTGTTTGTGCGTTTCAGTATTGGTGTTCCCAGATAGCTGAGGACTGATGATGGTGCCATCTTTTTTTCTGTGGTAAGTACTCAGTCTGTACATTTATGTCTTGTCCCGGCAGGGGGGGGGGGGGGGGGGGGGGATTTTATGTATTTGTGTGTAGCCATGGTCTACATTTGTTCTTTTCTGTGTATTACATGTCAGTACTGGGTGCGTGTGTGTGTTTATTTGTATTTATTTTATTTTTCATTTTGAGGATATCATAATGAGGACTCGTGTACCCTACGTGTTTGCGTTTTTGTAAATTTTGTCATTTGTTCCCACTGGCACATAATGGTCTACTGTTCTGAAAACGGGATGGGATAGCCTAGTGATCAGAACATTGCGCTAGCAATGTGACGACCCAGGTTCGATTCCTGGTCGATGAAATTTTTCCTTTGATGTTAACATCAGTGCTGACTCTACTTACCCCAAAAGTCTTTCGGATGAGACTAAAAACCAAAAAAATGATATGAGGAGAAGGGGAGAAAAGGATGGAGTTATTTGGGGGGTTGAATTCACCGAACTGCATTAAGGTTTGAACCCACGACTTGATGGATCCATGGTATTGGAGTTGAACAGTCTTAACCACTTGACTGTGGCGTGTGTTGAACCTTGAAATGATTTATGTTGTAAATGAGAAAGGTTTGACACAGGTGTTTGTCATGTTGTGTCCTGAAGCCCACACAGTTCTGTACAGCTGTTATGTATATCAATTTCTGTTTGTGCGTTTCAGGGTTGGTGTTCCATGATGACCAAGGACTGGTGGTGCCATCTTTTTTCTGTGGTAAGTATTGAGTTTGTACATTTCGGGGGATGGAGGGGTGGGTGGGTTGTGTATAAATGGTGTCTATATTTTCTGTTTGTGCGTTTCAGCGTTGGTGTTCCCAGATAGCTGAGGACTGATGATAGCGCCATCTTTTTTTCTGTGGTAAGTACTCAGTGTGTACATTTGTGTCTTGTCTCGG
The DNA here is from genome assembly GCA_030674155.1 of Stramonita haemastoma. Lineage (NCBI taxonomy): Eukaryota > Metazoa > Mollusca > Gastropoda > Neogastropoda > Muricidae > Stramonita > Stramonita haemastoma. Next base: position 51,209,653 of record CM060330.1, read on the forward strand.
CCGGGGGGTGGGGAGGGGGGGGGGGGGGGTGGATAGGCATGGGAGGGATTTCATGTATTTGTGTGTAGGCATGTTCTACATCTGTTCTTTTGTGTGTGTTACATGTAAGTACTGCATGCATGTGTGTGTTAATTTGTATTTTTTTAATTAAATTTTATATTTTTAGGATAACAAGTACTAAAGTGCCCTATGTATAGTATGCGTTTTGTAAATTTTGTCCTTCGTTCCCACTGGCACATAATGGTCTACTGTTCTGAAAACATGATGGGATAGCCTAGTGATCAGAACATTGCGCTGGCAATTTGATGACCCAGGTTCGATTCCTGGTGGATGGGATTTTTCCTCTGGTGTTAACATCAGTGCTGACTCTACTTACCCCAAAAGTCTTTCAGATGAGACTTAAAACTAAAAAAAATGATAGGGGGAGAAGAGGAGAAAAGGATGGAGTTATTTGGGGGTTTGAATTCACCAGACTGCGTTGAGGTTTGAACCCACAACTTGCTGGATCCATGGTATTGAAGTTGAACGGTCTTAACCACTTGACTGTGGCATCAGTGGAACCTTGAAATGATTTGTGTTGTAAATGAGAAAGGTATAACACAGGTGTTTGTCATGTTGTGTGTTGAAGCCCATGCATTTCTCCAGTACTGTTATGTATATTAATTTCTGTTTGTGCGTTTCAGGGTCGGTGTTCCATGATGACCAAGGACTGGTGGTGCCATCTATTTTTTGTGGTAAGTATTCAGTTTGTACATTTTGGGGGGGGGGGGGGTTGTGTATAGATGGTGTCTATATTTTCTGTTTTTGCGTTTCAGTATTGGTGTTCCCAGATAGCTGAGGACTGATGGCGCCATCTTTTTTTTCTGGGGTAAGTACCAGTGTGTACATTTGTGTCTTGTACCAAGGTGGAGGAGGGGGGGGTAGGTTTAGGGGGGGGGAGAAGGGGAGAGGCACAGGGGGGGAATTTCATGTATTTGTGTGTAGGCTTGTTCTACATCTGTTCTTTTCTGTGTGTTACGTGTAAGTACTGCGTGCGTGTGTGTGTTTACTTGTATCTATATTTTTTAATTTCTTTATTTTTTAGGATATCAGAATAAGCACTCATGTGCCCTATGTGTATGCGTTTTTGTAAATTTTGTCATTCGTTCCCACTGGCACATAATGGTTTACTGTTCTGAAAACGGGATGGGATAGCCTAGTGATCAGAACATTGCGCTCGCAATTTGACGACCCGAGTTTGATTCCCAGTCGAGGTGGTTTTTGCTCTGGTGTTAACATCAGTGCTGACTCTACTTACCCCAAAAGTCTTTCGGATGAGACTAAAAACCAAAAAATTGATAGGGGAGAGAGGGGAGAAAAGGATGGAGTTATTTGGGGTTTGAATTCACCAGACTGCGTTGAGGTTTGAACCCAGGACTTGATGGATCCATGGTATTGAAGTTGAATGGTTTTAGCCACTTGACTGTGGCGTGTGTGGAACCTTGAAATGATTTATGTTGTAAATGAGAAAGGTATAACACAGGTGTTTGTCATGTTGTGTGCTGAAGCCCATGCATTTCTGTAAGCTCTTATGGTATATTGATTTCTGTTTGTGCGTTTCAGGGTGGGTGTTCTCTGATGACCAAGGACTGGTGGTGCCATCTATTTTCTGTGGTAAGTATTCAATTTGTACATTTTGGGGTGGGGGGTGGGGGGTTGTGTATAGATGGTGTCTATATATTCTGTTTTTGCGTTTCAGTGTTGGTGTTCCCAGATAGCTGAGGACTGATGGCGCCATATTTTTTTTATCTGCGGTAAGTACTCAGTCTGTACATTTGTGTCTTGTCAAAGGGGGGGGTGGGGGACTAAATGGGGGAGGGGAGAGTCACAGGGGGGGGGGGGGGATTTCATGTATTTGTGTGTCATAAAAATCCCACTCTTCAACTCACCGGACTTCACTGAGGTTCAAATCCAGGACTTGAGGGATCCATGGTATTGAAGTTGAATGGTCTTAAACACTTGGCTGTGGTATCTGTCGAACCTTGAAATGCTTTGTGTTGTAAACGAGAAAGGTTTGACACAGGTGTTTGTCATCTTGTGTGCTGAAGCCCATGCATTTCTGTACAGCTGTTATGTATATTAATTTCTGTTTGTGCGTTTCAGGGTGTGTGTTCCATGATGACCAAGGACTGGTGGTGCCAACTTTTTTCTGTGGTAAGTATTCATTTTTACATTTTGGGGTGGGGGGGTGTGTATAGATGGTGTCTATATTTTCTGTTTGTGCGTTTCAGTGCTGGTGTTCCCAGATAGCTGAGGACTGATGGCGCCATCTTTCTTTTTCTGTGGTAAGTACTCAGTCTGTACATTTGTGTCTTGTCTGGGGGGGAGAGGTGAGGGGGGGGGGGGGAGATTCCAGGGGGTATTTCATGTATTTGTGTGTAGGCATGTTTCTACATGGGGGGGGGGGGGGGGGGGAGAAGGGGGGGGGGGAGTAAATTTAAAAAAACAACAACCCTTTAACAAGCTCACATATTAAAGGTTTTTTTTTTTTTAATAAATTATTTTGTTATTGATCGGAAAACTGAGTTTCATGACAATAGTAGAAGTCTTTATTCTAAAAACTATAAATTTGATTTTGGTATGGAAAATACATTACTGCCTATTGCATGTATTTGTGTATGCTTTTATCAAATTTCATTGTGATTGTTACAAGCTCTTTGTTGATGCGAGATGTTTTCTTAATATTCCATGGGAAGAAGAATATGTTGCAAATGCAATTTGTTTGATTCCATCTCACTTTGTATGTTACAATGAAAAAATTAGTTTGTGTGTGCGCATGCTTTTGTGTGTGTGTGCATGTGCGTGTGTGTGTGTGCGTGTGTGTGTGCGTGTGTGTGTGTTCATCTATGTAGTGAGGGAGCTGTTGTTTCAACATCTTCACTGCTGTATGTTTCAGGGCTGGTGAACCAAGACTGAAGAGATCAGAACAGGAGGCTGCCATCTCCATCACAAGTTAAGTGCACTGTGTGTGTGTGGTGTGTGTGTGTGTGTGTGTGTGTGTGTGTGTGTGTGTGTGTATCTGTGACAGGAAGATGAAAGGTGAGATGGTTAGAGGCTGGTCATTTTCTCTTCATCTAAGAGCATGTCATCAATTTATTGTCACTCTCTTTTTGTTGGCCATGTTTTTACTAACCAACACAAATGGCCAGTTATGGGGGTTAGATTTACTGAGTGTGTTATTTCAGTATTGTGTTCATTTAGTTAGGTGTGCACAGGTCAGTGTTGTATTCATTAAGTCTTCAAATTAGCATCTTTCTACGTGCAGGAACATGAGAGGAATTTTGGTGTGTGTGTGTGTGTGTGTGCGGTGTGTGGTGTGTGTGTGTGGTGTGTGGTGTGTTTGCATTGTCAGTGACTAAAGTATTTATTGTGTGTTCACAGGGTTGGCACATGCAGACAGCTGAAGACTGTGCAGAGAGAGGAGTCAGGATTTGCTGAATGGAATCTACAGGGCAGGTGAGTGCTGTGCATCACCACTGTCAGTCACAGCAGAGTTCTCTGTATGAAAGTCAGGCTGCTCTCCCCAGGCCGTCTCAAGAGCAGTGCACCTATTTGAAAATAAAAAATAAAATTGGCTGCATGAGTATTTGTTTAGCTATCAGAGTAGTGATTCTGTACAGAATGTTGCCAGGAACAAACCTCTTCTTGCAGTGTTTGGTTTGTTTTTGTTTTTTTACATGTGAGGAACAGTTTTGTTCAAATATTAATTCTACAAGCTCACATATTAAAGGCTTTTTAAATTTGTTTTTTGTTTTGTTAATGATAAGAGCAATGTGCTTCATGACAATAGTAGATGTCTTTATTATACAACTATAAATTTGATATTGGTTTGGAAAATACATAACTTATCTATCGCATATATGTGTCTACACTCTTATCAAATTTCATTGTGGTTGTCACAAGCCCTTTGTTGAGGTTAGACATTTTCTTAATATTCCAGGGAAGAAGAATATGTTGTAAATGCAATTTGTTGGTATCCATCTGTCTTTGTTGCATATTACCAAAAAAAAAGTGTGTGTGTGTGTGTGTGTGTGTGTGTGTGTGTGTGTGTGTGTGTGCGTGCATGCATTTTGTCTGTGTGTGTGTGGATGGGTGTGCTTCATGCATGTTAAAGAGGTAGCTGCTGTTTCTACATGTTGACTGCTGTGTGTTACAGGGCTGATGAACCAAGACTGAAGGGATCAGGACAGGAGGCTGACATCTCCATCACAAGTTAAGTGCACTGTGTGTTTGCGTGCATGCGTGCGTGTGGTGTGTTTACCTGTGACAGGAATATGAAAGGTGAGAAGGTCAGAGGCTGGTCATTTTCTCTTCACTCTAAGAGCATGTCACCAATCCATTTGTCACTCTATTTTTGATGGCCATGTTTTTACTGACCAACACAAATGGCCAGTCGTGGGGGGTTGGGGTGGGTTACTGAGTGTGTTATTTCAGTATTGTGTTTCATTTAGTTAGGTGTGCACAGGTTTGTGTGGTATTTGTTTTGTCTTCAAATTAGCATCTTTGTACATGTAGGAACATAATTGGAATTTTGTTTTTTTGCATGTGTGTGTGTGTGTGTGTGTGTTGCATTGTCAGTGACTAAAGTATTTATTGTGTATTCACAGGGTTGGCACATGCAGACACCTGAAGACTGCAGAGACAGGATTCAGGATTTGCTGAATGGGGATCTTCAGGGCAGGTGAGTGCTGTGCATACCTCTGTCAGTCACAGAAAAATTCTTTGCATGATAGTCAGGCTGCTCTCCCCAGGGAGAACACGTCGTCTCAAGAGTAGTGCTACCTATTTGAAATTAAAAAATAAAATTGTCTGCGTGTGTACTTGTTTAGCTATCAGAGTAGTGATTCTGTAAAGAATGTTGCCAAGAGCAAACCTCTTTTTGCAATGATTGGTTTGTGTTTTTTTACATGTGAGGGACAGTTTTGTTCAAATATCAATTCTACAAGCTCATGTATTAAAGGCTTTTAAATTTTTTTTGGTTCATGATAAGAGTAATGTGCTTCATGACAATAGTAGATGTCTTTATTATAAAACTGTAAATTCGATATTGGTTTGGAAAATACATAGCTTATTTATTGCATATATGTGTCTACGCTCTTATCAAATTTCATTGTGGTTGTCACAAGCCTTCTGTTGATGTTAGACATTTTCTTAATATTCCAGGGAAGAAGAATATTTTGTAAATGCAATTTGTTGGAATTGATCTGACTTTGTTGTATATTACCAAAAAAAAAGTGTGTGTGTGTGCATGCATTTTGTCTGTGTGTGTGTGGATGGGTGGGCTTCATGCATGTTCAAGAGGTAGCTGCTGTTTCTACATGTTGACTGCTGTGTGTTACAGGGCTGATGAACCAAGACTGAAGGGATCAGGACAGGAGGCTGACATCTCCATCACAAGTTAAGTGCACTGTATGTGTTTGTGTGCATGCATGCGTGTGTGTGTGTTTACCTGTGACAGGAATATGAAAGGTGAGAAGGTTAGAGGCTGGTCATTCACCTTCACCTAAGAGCATGTCACCAATCCATTTGTCACTCTATTTTTGATGGCCATGTTTTTACTAACCAACACAAATGGCCAGTCGTGGGGGTTGGGGTGGGTTACTGAGTGTGTTATTTCAGTATTGTGTTCATTTAGTTAGGTGTGCACAGGTGAATGTGGTATTTGTTTTGTCTTCAGATTAGCATCTCTTTACATGCAGGAACATGATTGGAATTTTGTTTTTTGCATGTGTGTGATTGTCAGTGACTAAAGTATTTATTGTGTGTTCACAGGGTTGGCACATGCAGACAGCTGAAGACTGTGCAGAGAGAGGAGTCAGGATTTGCTGAATGGGGATTTACAGGCAGGTGAGTGCTGTGCATACCTCTGTCAGTCACAGCAGAGTTCTCTGCATGAAATTCAGGCTGCTCTCCTTAGGGAGAGCATGTCGTCTCAAGAGCAGTGCCACCTATTTAAAGAAACACTTAAATCATTGAAAAGACTCGGATAAAATGTTGTGTTGGATTCCACCTCACTTTGGTGTATATTACACTATAAAAAAAGCTTGTGTTTGTCTTTGTGTTTCTGTGCTTATTGCATTATCCTCAGTATTAAAAAAAGAATGAATAAATAAATAAAGCACACACACTCACACACATAAACATTTATACATGCACGCGCACATGCACACACTGAAATTAAAAAGAAATTATTTTAGAAATATTGTAAAATGTCAAACAAGAAAGTTATATCAGGTTACAATATCATCCATGCTTTTAGATTCATACCTTATAAAGACAAAAAACAAAAACCCCAAAATTTGTACTTATACCATAACAGTCAAACAAACCCAAAAATCAGTCTAGGGAATCAACAATAATGATTATGATAATAATGCTACGATAATATGATAATCACCCATCACCACTAAGTGCAATAACACAACAATAAGTACAAAAGTAATTGAAAAGGATGAGGAGGGGGGAGAAAACAATCGACCAACTAGCAAAATTGATAAAAATATATAAAAGTTTTACAAGCAAGCAAGAACCCCTACATGATATAAAGAAAACAAAACCCAAAGCTCACAGTCAGCTAGACTATCAAACCAAAACAATAACAATTATGATAGTGCTAATGATCCCATCACTAATAACATCCATTATAAAACCTATTAAATTGAATGAAAGAAAGAAAAAAAAAAAAAAAGACCCCAAAAAAAATCAAGTCACAATATTGTGACATCAGCTGTTTGCTCTTCTCCTTTCCAAAGTTGTTATATTTGTAAAATGTGTGTGTGTGTGAGTGAGAGTGAGAGTGCTTCATCCATGTAGTGAAGTCGCTGTTGTTTCTACATGTTCACTGCTGTGTGTTACAGGGCTGATGAACCAAGACTGAAGGGATCAGGACAGGAGGCTGCCATCTCCATCACAAGTTAAGTGCACTGTTTGTGTGTGTGTGCATGCACACGTGTGTTATGTGTGTGTGTGTGTGTTTACCTGTGACAGGAAGCTGCAAGGTGAGAAGGTCAGAGACTGGCTATTTTCTCCACACCTAGAATAATGTCATCATTGCATTGGCACTTCATTTTTGTTAGTCATGTTTTTACTAACCAGCACAAATGGCCTGTCTGGTATTTTACTGAATGCAGTGTTTATTTATTCAGGTGTGCACAGGTGAGCGTGATATTCATTTAGTCTTCCAACTAGTATCTTTTTACAGGCAGGAACATGAGGGGAATTTGGGTTTTTTGCATGTGTGTGTGTGTGCGCGTGCTACATTGTCAGTGACTAAAGTATATATTGTGTGTTCACAGGGTTGGCACATGCAGGAAGCTGAAGACTGCAGAGAGACACGAGTCAGGACTTGCTGAATAAGGATCAACTGGACAGGTGGTTATTTAAAAAAAAAAAATTTATACCATTTTATGTCACAGTAGATTTCTCTACATGAAATTCGGGCTGCTCTCCCTGGGGAGAATTATGGGATTTTAACGCGCATATTTGATCTTCTGTATGTGCATGTACATGAAGGGAATTAACCCTCTTGTTGTTGAATTCTACAGAGCTAAACTGCCTGTAGATTTTGAATTCTTTGAAAGTTTTCTACCCCAAACAGACATAGTCTACTCCTGAGACAACTGTCTGTGTGCATGACAAGCTATCAAGCTGAAATTTTGTCACAAGCTATATATATCTTTGTACTTGCACTTTAAGGCAAGTTTACATGTCTGGTCACAAAATGTCGTGTCGTTGTCACCTTATTTGTCACCAATCACAGGTAAAAGTATGTTGTATACAATAAACCAGCAAAGCATATACGGAATAGACACAAATTCATACATGTAAGTGTTGAATAAAGAACTGATGCCTAGCTAACGTGTTTATTAATGTTTGTGTGCAATTGTACTTCAACGATGTGTCACACAATGTCCTCATAACACCTGTTGTTTTATATGTCTTGATGAGGCATACTTTTTGTTTAACTGGTTTTTTGTCTTTTGAAAACAAGGAATATTCAATCAATATCTTACCTATATACTGCATTTCAGATGTCTATGTCTTACCACATGTTTGTTAAGTGCACAGAAGTATAATATTGTACATAAGTGTCACATTGTCACCAGTGTCACCACACAGGTGTGACAAACATGAAACAACACAGAACTTCTGTAATTCTACAAAATTTTAATCGTGATAGCCTTTAAAGTAGTCATAGTGATGGCACAGGGACACATCACATCACAGAAAGCACAAAATGTGGATGTGTGGGGGGTGTACCTATCGCTGTCACCTGTGGCACCTTGGCAGACTGGAGATCTATTTTCTTTTCCTTCTCGCTATTTTCGTCATCAGCAAATCTGTCCGTTGAGTTTCAAATAAAAAGTGTGGTATTAACTAGACAATAGACAAAAGGCGTCACATTTTCAGGCGTTTATGCTGCGGACCTCCCCCCTCCCCCCCAGGTCAAATTTCTCCACAGCGTGTGGGTAGCACAGGTCGCCACGCTTGCAGGAATGTGCCGTGTAGTCGGGTTCATTCTTCTCTCTAACTGCGTTATTTCCTTTCTCTTCTCCCCCGTCAGCTTTTTATTTCTGACTCACTTAATATTTATCATTGAATTTTTTTCTACTTCCAATGCAAACACGTTCATTTTATTGTCTAGTTAGTTAGATGAATCGTCTGCTACCAACGAAGACGCCATTTTTTTTCGCCACGCGCTATAAGTGAAAGGCGTTTCTATCACCTGCTATGCTTTCTTCCTTCCCTCCCAAGTACACACTGTTAGTGGTCTAAATTTATCACTGGCACCATCTGAAACCTTCCCTCCATCGCCCCACCAAATTTCAGACACATTGTGTGAGAACCACGAGGTATGTGTGTGATGGAAAAGTACTGCCCACGTGGTCAGGACCAACGGGCGGCTACGGCCGCAACGGAATCTAGCAGCGGGTGCTGTAACGGGCGGCTGCGGCCGCAACGGGGCTAAGACGGTTAAGACACTAAATGTAGACCCAAGATATCGTAAAAATCTCCACCCTTAAATTGCCAGATGACATCGAGATTCGAACCTACGACTTGGTGGACATGAAGGATTGATGTATGTTTGTAAGCGCACACATGAATATGTCTTCAAAAACTCCATGAAAACTCGTTGAAAAGTTTTCGAATTTGATATTGAGAGATGTGTCTGAGCCCTGTACATATGTAATGGGGAAACGTCTTCAGGCCTGTGCTCACAATCCCACACATGCTGACAATCTTCCTGCTCAGGCTAGCTCACACAACAATGCTGCCAACATTTTTCTTGACTGTGATTATTTTCAGACAGTAAAGGGATGTTCAGTAATTTCACACATGATAGGTTTTCATTAGGAGAAAGTTTGTCAACTTAAAAAAAAATAAATAAATAAAAAAAGGCTTCAGCTTCAGGGGGCACAGTCCCTGACTCTTGCATTTAAGAGGGGAAGGGGTCAGTCACACCTCTCCCATGAACTCGTCCACTGTAATATTCCTTATTTTGACTCTATAAACTCTGCTGTGCTCTGTTATATGTGCAGTGTGTATGTCAGGTATTTGCTTATAGATTTATACATCTTTGTTTGCAATGATTATTTGATAAAGACTTAACATGTATGTGCTGGCTATGGTTAAAAAAAAAGTTCAGGATTGGTAAAACAACAAAGTTGAAAATCCTTTCTTCCACCTCCCTTACTTTTTAGACTGGTGCAGTAGGATTAGGCCATTGAGCCATTGTCACTGATTGTGGTGACTGACGTGTCACTGGTGTTATGTGGTGACTGACATGTCACTGATGCTATGTGTTATGTGGTGACTGATGTGTCACTGATGTTGCTGTGTGCAGATGGTGTCTGTCCATGATGGAAGGGGCGGTGGGCAGCACAAGTGTGTATCAAACCACGGCCACACATCCTGCAACACATCATCGCATCAAACCACGGCCACACATCTTGCAACAGGCATTGTGTTGGGAGGCAGGAGATGTGACTGCTGAAATAAAAGAAAGTGTCTTTACAACCACCCCCCTCTCTCCTGCCTCTCAACGTGTTCATTGCCAGAACTGTGGACTGCTTTCTTTGTGAGCTTCTGTACACACCCCTGACTTGTGTTTTTTTGGTCTTTCTGAGGGGTATGTGCGTGAATTGCATGTGTGTGTGTGTGTGAGAGAGAGAGCAGTAAACTCCCTGCTACACCTCAGGTTCACCAATGGTGAGATTTTGCATATACAACCATTTTTGCTCACCATGAAGGTAGCCACATCTTGATTTTGGGGAGGCATGTCATCTAAAAAGACTGACATTTTATCTTCTAAAATAAAATGACTAAAATACAGCCATCTAAAAATGCCAACATTTAAACCAGACGAATAAATGGCTAAAATACAGCTATCTAAATGGGCTAAAATGTAGCCGTCTAAAAATATCATTTAAATCGCACGCATCAAATGACTAGATACAGCCGTCTAAATCTCGCACATAAAATATAAAATACAGCCATCTAAATCGGTTAAAAAAAACAAAAAAACAACAACATTTAAAGTGCACACATAAAATGGCTAAAATACAGCCATCTAAATGGGCTAAAATCAAAACGCCTAAATGAGCTAAAAAATAAAACATTTAAATGGGCTAAAATAAAACCATTTAAATGGGCTAAAATAACAATCTAAATGGGCTAAAATAACCTTAAACGGGTTAAAACAAAACTATAAATGGGCTAAACCAGCAATCTAAATGAGCTAAAATAATACCATCTAAACTGGCTACAATACAGCAACCTGAATGGGCTTGAATAAAACTATCTTTTAAAAAAAAAAGGTAACGGTGTTCCATATGCTAGGTGGTCATAAGGGAGCGAGGCATTAAAGACCTCAGTTTCTCTAGGGTCAGCATATTTAGGGCGGTGCCCATCTCCTCTCCCTCGCTGCTTTACCTTCCCTGACCTAAAGAGGGCAGGTACAGCAGGGGGAAGGGGGACTGTACTGAGCCAAGGTGTTAACTATGGCCACCCATCCAACTGGTAATCATGCTTAAGGATGCTCAACTTGCTTAAGGATGCTCAACTTGACTGCAAAAGCAAGCACTCTGACCACTTGGCTATCCCACCCCATAAACCATCTAAATTAGTTAAAATAAAACCATCTTTAAAATGCCAACATTTAAATTGCACACATAAAACTAACTAGAATACAGCGGTCTAAAAATACCATAATTGAACCACACACACGAAAATGGCTAAAATACAACCATGTAAATGGGCTGAACATTTTACTTGCATGCATGAAATGTCGAAATACAACCATCTAAAATCTTGCCATAAAATGGCTAAACTATAGCCATCTAAAGGGGCTCTAATACAACCATCTAAAAATACCAATATTTAAATCGCACACATAAAATGGAAAAAAAAAAACTGTCTAGATATATGGTACTTAAATTCACACATAAAATGGCTAAAATATAGCAATCTAAATGGGCAAAAATAAATAAATTGCACACATAGTGTATAAATGAGATGAAATGGGTTGAAATACAAGTTTAAATATCTAAATGGGATAAAATAAACCATCGAAATGGGCTCAAGTAGGGCCATCTGAATGGGCTCGAATACAACCATCTTTAAAAAACCCCATTGAAATCGCACACATAAAATGGATAAAATGCAACCATCTAAAAATACTATAAATCGCAGATAAAAATTGCTAAAATAAACCATATAAATGAGCTTAAATACAACCATGTAAATGAGCTTAAATACAGCCATCTAAAACTACCAACATTAAAATTGCACACATACAATGGCTAAAATACCACCGCCTGAAAATGCCATCATTCAAATCAAACACATAAAATGTCTAAAATACAATGGGTTAAAATAAAGCCATCTAAACTGGGCACAAGCTCTAAATGGGCTAAAATAAAACCATTTAAAGGAGCTAAAATAAACCATCTAAATGAGCTAAAATAAAATGTCTAAATGGGCGAAAACAAAACCATCTGAAGGGCTAAAATAAACCATCTGAATGGGCTAAAACAAAACCATCTAAACTGGCTAAAATACAGCATCTAAAGGGACCAAATACAGCTGTCTAAATAAAAGCAGTCTAAATGGGCTAAAACAAAACCATCTAAACAACTTGAATAAAACCACCTGAAAGGGCTAAGTAAATGGGTTAAAATAATCTAAATGGGCTAAAATAAACCATGTAAATGGGCTTAACTGAATTCATTCAGATGAGACTGTAAACTGGGGGCCATGTGTGTGTTCATGCATGCAGAACATCTTGGGCACACCTGAAAACCCTGTACCACCTTTTCGAAGAGGAGGCCATTGTGTGCTGGTAGGAGGGATGACAAAATTATTTAAAAAAAACCCAGCATGCACACAGGTGTGGATACCATCCCTGGGGAAAAATCAGGGAGTTGGGGTCCTAGAGTGGCTCTGGGTTGTATATGACAACATTTTGGTGGCTCCTGCAACAGTACTGGAACCATTTCGTATTGTATGGGTCATTGCCTTTCCTATGGATCATTCCAGTGGCGTGGAGAAGGGGGGTCGCTGCACAGGTAACAGCTTGCCCTCCATACTTATTTACCCAGGCTTTGCGCTCTAAGGACTAGAATGCAACTCCATAGTCTTCCAGACTGATAGGTGCCTACTACTAAATGGGCTAAAATAACAATCTAAAGGGCTAAAATAAACCATCTAAATGGGTTTAAAACAATCTATATGGACCAAAATAACCCATCTAAATGAGCTAAAATAACTAAATGGGCTAAAATAAACCATCGAAATGGACTAAAACAATCTAAATGGGCTAAAGTAAACTATATAGGCTAAAATAACAACCTAAATGGCCTAAAATAAACCAAGTGAGCTAAAATGCAGCATCTAAATGGACAAAAACAAAACCATCTAAACAGGCTTAAACAAAACCACCTGAAAGGGCTAAAATAAACCATATAAATGGGCTAAAATAATCTAAATGGGCTAAAATAAACCATATAAATGGGCTAAAATAATCTAAATGGGCTAAAATAAACCATCTAAATGGGATAAAATTAAATGGGATAAAATAAACAATCTAAATGTGTTAAAATAATATAAATAGGCTAAAACAACAATCTAAATGGGATAAAATAATCTAAATGGGCTAAAATAAACCATGCAAGTGGGATAAAATTAAATGGGCTAAAACAACAATCTAAATGGGATAAAATAAACCATCTAAATGGGCTAAAAAAATCTAAATGGGATAAAATAAACCATCTAAATGGGCTAAAATAACCTAAATGGGCTAAAACAACAATCTAAATGGGCTAAATAAATTAAACCATCTAAATGGGTACTAAACAACAATCTAAATGGGCTAAAATAAAACCATCTAAATGGGCTAAAACAACAATCTAAATGGGCTAAAATAAACCATCTAAATGGGCTAAAAACAATCTAAATGGGCTACAATAAACCATCTACATGGGCTAAAATAACAACCTAAATGGACTAAAATAAACCATCTAAGTGCGCTAAAATAAAGTATCTAAATGGGCTAAAACAAACCATTTAAATGGGCTAAAAATAACCCATCTAAATGGGCTAAAATATACAATCTAAATGGGCTAAAATAAACCATCTAAATGGACTAAAATAATCTAAATGGGCTACAATAAATCGTCTAAATGGGCTAAAATAACAACCTAAATGGACTAAAATAAACCATCTAAGTGGGCTAAAATAAAGCATCTAAATGGGCTAAAACTAACCATTTAAATGGGCTAAAATAAACCATCTAAATGGGCTAAAATAAACCATCTAAATAGGCTAAAACAAATCCATCTAAAGAGGCTGAAATAAAACCACCTGAAAGGGCTAAAGTAAACCATAAAAATGGGCTAAAATAAACCATGTAAATGGGCTAAAATAACGATCTAAATGGGCTAAAATAATGAAAATCTTCTACAATAAACCTGTAAATTGACTAAAATAACAATCTAAATGGGCTAAAATAAACCATATAAATGAGCTAAAATAACCTTTAACAATGGTTAAAATAATCTAAATACGCTAAAATAAACCATCTATATGGGCTAAAATAAAACAATCTAAATGGGCTACAATAAACCATCTAAATGGGCTACAATAAACCTCTAAATGGGCTGAAATAACAATCTAAATGGGCTAAAATAAACCATATAAATGGGCTAAAATAACCTTTAACAATGGTTAAAATAATCTAAATAGGCTAAAATAAAACATCTAAATGGGCTAAAATGACAATATAAATGGACTAAAATAACAATCTAAATGGACTAAAATAACAACCTAAATGGGCTAAAATAAACCTCTAAATGGGCTAAGATAACAATCTAAATAGGCTAAAATAAACCTCTAAATGGGCTAAAATAACAATCTAAATGGGCTAAAATAACAACCTAAATGGGCTAAAATAAACCATCTAAATGGACTAAAATAAACCATCTAAATGGACTAAAATAACAATCTAAATGGACTAAAATAAACCTCTAAATGGGCTAAAATAACGATCTAAATGGGCTAAAATAACAATCTAAATGGGCTAAAATGAACCATCTAAATGGGCTACAAAAAACCATCTAAATGAGCTAAAATAAACCTCTAAATGGGCTAAAAATAACAATCTAAATGGCTAAAACAAACCATCTAAATGGACTAAAATAAACCATCTAAATGGACTAAAATAACAATCTAAATGGACTAAAATAACAATCTAAATGGGCTAAAATAACAATCTAAATGGGCTAAAATAAACCATCTTAGAGGGCTAAAATAAACCATCTAAATGGGCTAGAATAAACTATCTAAATGGACTAGAATAAAACCATCTAAAAAATAATAATAAGGTAAAGGTGTCCAATAAGCTAGAGGTATTAGGGGAGTGAGGCATTAAAGACCACGGTTTCTGTAGGGCCAGCATATTGAGGGCAGTGCCCATCTCCTCTCCCTCACTGCTTAGCTTCCCTGACTATAAAGAGGGCAGGTACCCATTTACAGCTGGGGGTAGGGTCACCCATCCAACTGGTAACCATGCTTAAAGATGCTTAACTTGACTGGAGAAAGCAAGCACACTGACCACTTGGCTATTCCGCCCCATAAACCATCTAAATGGACTAAAATAAAACCATCTTAAAAGTAGCAACATTTAAATCACATATCTAAAATGGCTAAAATATAGCCATCTAAAAATACCATAAGTTAAACACACACACAAAAATGGTTAAAATATAACCATAGAAATGGGTTAAGTGTTTTAATCCTGACATAAAAATGTCTAAAAATACCATAATTTAAATCAAACACATTAGAATGGCTAAAAATGGGTCCCACATGAAATAAATGTCAACCCCAAATAAATACAAATGCAATAATATTACCCAGCTGGTGACCAAACTATGCCGACCCACACACAGCACCCAAAAAATCTTTAGCTAAACCAAAGTACCTGTATTAAGCACACAACCATAGAGAAACCCCCCCTGACCAATGATGATAATTATCCAATGATATCTCCAACCAATTTAAAACATCATCATAACACTGCACACACCTTTAAAGCCAATGTAACCACACAAACCAGAATAAAGGAATAATAACACATACTGGTAAAACTTCCAACTGACAGAAATCTTTCTTCACATCACTCCTCCTTACACATATCTAGGCACTGGGTGTTCACTGCCATACAAGGATGCAGTTACGATTTTTTTTTTAAAGGTGGGGGATCACAACACAGGTAAAATATCACAAATCCTGTGCTATGTGGCCATCAGTCACCAAAGTGTAAATCCAAAGGAACACAATGGGTTCACATAAAAACAAAAACACACACTGGTAAAGATGAAGTGTATCTGTCTTCTGACACCAAACCTAAGCTATATATATATATATATATATATATACATATATATATTATTATATATATATATATATATATATATATATATATATATTATATATATATATATATTTCCATACGAAAGATGCATTGTTTGGATAGGTTTTTTTCCATTGGTGTTGAGTTGTGATTTAGAATATCATATGGTGGTGGATGTTGATGTGGATGTTTAAGAATTGTGAGCCATTGATATCCATAGAGTTGACTTAGTATTGATATCGTCTAGAGATTGAGTGAGATTGGGTTGGTCTCTGGGCGTGAAGCTGGTGATATTGTAGTGTTGTGATGTTGTGGTATTGAACTGGTGGAAATGGTGAAATGTTGAGCAAGTGTTTTTTTTGTTTAGTAAATGGTTTGATGTTTGTAATAAATGTTTGAAAAATCAATTGGTGTCTGTTTTGTTTTGTTTGATTTAGAGGTGTGATAGGTGGGAAGGGGGTTTCAAAAAGACATCTCACTAGGGGGTGACATAATTGGTGGAAATGTTGAGTGAGCAAGTGTTTTTTTTTTGTTTAAGTAATGGTTGGATGTTTGTAATAAATGTTTGAAATATCAATTGGTGTCTGTTTTGTGTTGTCTGAGTTAGAAGTGTGATAGGTGGGAAGGGGGGGTTTCAAAATGACATCCCACTAGGGATATATATATATATATATATATATATATATATATATATATATATATATATATATTATATATATATATATATATATATAATATATGATCTAAACCCCACCTGAAGACCATCCAAAGTTGCTAGCAGGTAGAACATCAGGCAAACTGCCACACAAATCAGACTGCACTACTGTAAGTCCAAACTATCCACTCTCCTAAAAGAGGTATAAACAACATATTACCAAGACAATAAACTGGGCACCACTCTTGATGCAACCACTGGAAGAAACAAACTATACAACAACAATATCACCAAGACAATAATCTGGGCATCACTCTTGAAGCAACCACTGGAAAGAACAAACTATACAACAACAATATCACCAAGACAATAATCTGGGCATCACTCTTGAAGCAACCACTGGAAGGAACAAACTATACAACAACAATATCACCAAGACAATAATCTGGGCATCACTCTTGAAGCAACCACTGGAAGAAACAAACTATAATTATAGCTGTCAACTCCTGCTGGGAAGAGTCCCCACACTGCAAACAGCACAAATGCCACAGATACATAGAGCTCAACATCACCTGAAGACTTAAACACACAAACCACCAGCAGGTAATGAGTCAGACTAACCCACAGCAAACCACCAGAGACTGCACAACTGTAACTGACATGACTACAGCCACCTCATTGGAACCAGCCTGACAAACAAAACTCTTCACTTCACAAAGAAAACTTCCCTGCACTTCGGTGCACTTTGGTGTACTTATATTTCCTCCACTACTTTTTCCTCAATAAAGAAATCTTCCCTCTGATAAACAACCACAAAATTACATCAGCTTAAACATATGTACCAAGGCACCAACCTGGCCCTAAAACAAAAAAAGAAATGACGCCTACCACCCTCTTACCAAACTTTGCCTAATAAACTTAGACTGACTCTTACAAAACCTCCAGTCAGTAAGCTTGGCCTGCTAACCTCAGATTGACCTACACAAACAACACACACATATTCACAAATACAAACAGGCATATATTCAAACAGACACACACACACACACACATCACACACTAACTGCAGGCATGGCTGTATTCCAATGCACAAATAATAACATGTCATACAATAAGAGCACTATCAGTTGACAAGATGTATATACAACACTTTTTTATATAAAAAAGTAGCTTCATTGAAAAAAGCAACAACAAACAAACAACCCCCCCACTGCACTTGGTAAAAGAAGCCTACTGAACTTTGCTAAAAGGCATCCCAAAGACCAACCCCTGCTCAGCTCTCTCTCTCCCATGCCATGCCGATAATCTGGGTTGTAGAAACCATACATTTTTTGTTTCTGAAAATTTGTGTTTTGTGCCCAGACCCCCTCCAGCTGTCGTTTCCTTGTGAATGGGCTTAGAAAGTTTGACACAATAAAATATTCTCTCTCTTCTCTCTCTCTTCTCTCTCTCTCTCTCTCTCTCTCTCTCTCTCTCTCTCTTCCCTCCCCATCTCCCCCTCCCTGGCTGTCATAAAGCCCATAGCAAACACCACTGTGATCCAATGATGGATTTGGGGGTTTAGCAGTAAGACACCCTCTGGAAGAAGTGAGGGGTGTGCTGCCTGTTTGGTCCTCTCCTGAATCAAAACTTTCCCAATCCAATAAGACTCAGGTCTGGGTGCCAGTCTTTCAGATGAGATGATAAACCTTGACCATACCAAAAAAACCCACCCCAAAACAAACCAAAACTCCAACCAGGCCTCAAGAGAGTTTCCCAGGCAAGGTGTTGCAGAAAAAAGCCACTCTCACAGGGAACAAAGACATGCAGACAGGAACAATGAAGTATCCAAACTGGGCAGTGCTGCTCTTGTAGCAACCATCTCTCTCCAGAGAGCAGCCCTAATTTTACCCATGCAGCTGTGCTATAGAATAAGGTAAAGTTTATCTATCTAGACAACATCCCGGCAGAACTGGTCCAAGCAGGGGGGGGGAAGCCATGATAAACACCCTTCTGATAATCTGCACATTCGGATGAGACTGGAAACCGAGGCCCCGAGTGCAAATGCATGCAGAACATCTTGCGCACACGTTATAAAACCCCGTTTCACACCTTTCGGAAGAGTAGGCCATCGTGTGCTGGTAGGAGCGGATGACAAAATTATAACAAATCAGCATGCACACAGGTGTCTGTTTAGACACCATCCCTGAGGAAAAATCAGGGAGTTGGAGTCCCAGAGCGGCTCGGGGGTGTAGGTATATGGCAACGTTCTGGTGGCTCCTGCGACAGTACTGGAACCATTCGTATCGGTCAATGCCCTTCCAATGGATCATTCCAGTGCCGTGGAGAGGGGGGTCTGCTGCATGGGTAACAGCTTGCCATCCATACATACTTGCCCAGGCTTTGCGCTCTAAAGACTAGAGCGCAACTCCATAGTCTTCCGAGACTGATGAGTGCCTACTACTGATAATCTGCAACAAGATCTGGCAGACAGGAGACTGGCCTACACCATGGACACAATCACTAATCATCACCCTTCGCAAGAAAGGCAACCTACAACAATGCCAGAACTATCACATAATCAGCTTGATATGTCATCCAAGCAAAGTCATGCTGAAGATCCCACTGAATCGACTGAAGCCACAAGCAGAGACGATCATTGCTGAAGAACAGGCAGGCTTCAGGGCAGGATGAAGTACAACAGAGCAGATTTTTAATCTAAGAATACTATGCGAGAAGTACCTTCAGCATCAGCAAGACCTTTACCATGTTTTTGTGGATTTCAAAAAGGCCTTTGACAGGGTATGGCATGCTGCTCTGTGGGCTACCATGGGGCTGTACACCATCAGTGCCAACATGATCAGAGTCATTGAGGAGCTCTACAACAAGGCCACTCACGCAGTCTATTTCAATGGTGGCATAGGGGATTGGTTCAGGACGATGGTCGGTGTAAGACAAGGCTGCTTGCTCTCACCTACTCTCTTTAACATCTTCCTTGAGAGAATCATGACTGATGAACTGGAAGATCATAAAGGAACAGTCGGCATTGTAGGCAGAACAATTACCAACTTGTGTTTTGCTGATGACATCGATGGACTGGCAGGGAAAGAAGAAGAGTTAGTTAGATTAGTGGAACGCCCCGACAAGACTTCAACAGCCTATGGCATGGAGATCAGTGCGCAGAAGACCAAACTGATGACCAACAACATCAACGGCATCAACACCAACATCAGGGTCAGTGGTCAGAATTCGGAAATGGTACAAAGCTTCAAGTATCTGGGAACAGTTGTAACAGACAAGGGATCCAAGCCTGAAATACTCACAAGGATTGCACAGACAGTTACAACACTGACAAAATTGAAGACCTTTTGAAAGAACAGGAACATCTCGCTCAGCTCAAAGATCAGGCTGATGCACACTCTGGTCATCTCAATATTCCTGTATGCTTGTGAGTCATGGACCCTCACAGCGAATCTGGAGTGGAGAATACAGGCCACAGAGATGAGATGCTTTCGCAGATTCCTTGGCATCTCTTACAAAGACCACATTGCTAATGAGGAAGTAAGAATCAGAATCGGTCAAGCCATGGGCCCTTTGAAGATCTCCTGACCACAGTAAAAAAACACAAACTGAAGTGGTATGGGCACGTGGCAAGATCAACAGGGCTTGCCAAAACAATTCTGCAAGGAACTATGCAAGGCGGGAGAAGGAGAGGCAGGCAGAGAAAGAGATGGGAGGACAACGTGGGAGAGTAGATGGGCCTCAGGCTGAGTAACACCCTGAGAAAGGTTGAGGACAGAGGTAAATGGAGAGAGCTGGTTGCGAGGTCTTCCGTGGCGCCCTATGGTCTAAATAGACTATGGGATAGAAGAAGAAGAAAATCTATCTATCTATCTATCTATCTATCTATCTATCTATCTATCTATCTATCTATCTATCTATCTATCTATCTATCTATCTATCTATCTATCTATCTATCTATCTATCTATCTATCTATCCCTTAGTCTGGCGACCACCAGAGCACCCCTGAAGACTTGGCAACCTGTTCCCTCCATTCCTCTCTCTGCTCTGCCTTTCTCGGGATTTTGTTGAGTTCTAGGCCCATCCATTCACTGATGTTGTCCTCCCATCTCTTCCTTGGTCTGCCTTTTTTCTTCCTCTTTGGACAGTGCCTTGCAGTATTGTTTTGCTAGTCCTTTTTATCTTGTGACATACTGTACCATTAATTTTAAGTTTAGGCTTATTTTCTCTGACTGATAAAAGGTTCATAGGGACCAATGGTTTGCTGAATTCTGTTATGCACTTCTTTGATGCTTATGTGGTCTCTGTAGGAGATGCCATGGAGTCTCTGGAAGCATCTCATCTCTACAGCCTGTACTCTTCTCTCCAATTCATCAGTCAGGGTCCATGATTGACAGGCATATAGGAATATAAAGATGACAAGGGAACACATTAGTCTGATCTTGGAATTGAGTGAAATATTTTGTTATCTTTCCAGATGGTGTTTAGTTTTGACAGTTCTGATGGTGTCTGTGCAATCCTGCATGCTACCTCTGGCCTGGACCCCTTGTGTGAAACAAGGGCTCCCAAGTACTTGAAGTTTTGAACCGTTTCTAGCATCTGGTCATTGACCCCAATATAAGTGCTGATGCCTTTGGTGTTATTGATCATCAGTTTGGTCTTCTCTGCACTGATGTCCATGCCGCATGTTTTAGAGGCCTTGTTCATGTGTTCTGTTAAGCTGGCAAGCCCCTGTTTTGATCCTGCTAGTCTGTAAATGTCATCTGCAAAGCGGAGGTTTATGATCAGGCAAGATCTGGCAGACAGGAAAATGGCCAACAACATGGACACAGTCACTCATCATCACCCTCCCCTTCAGCAGTGCCAGAATCACCGCAAAATCAGCCTCATATGCTACCCAAGCAAGGCCATGTTGAAGATTATACTGAGCAGACTGAAACCACAGCAGAAACCATCATTGCTGAGGAACAAGCAGGTTTTAGAGCAGGGCGTAGCACAACTGAACAGATATTTAACCTCAGAATACTCTCAGAATACTCAACACCAACAAGTCCTCTACCACGTATTTATTGATTTTAAGAAGGCATTTGACAGGGTGTGGCATGTAGCTTTGTGGGCAACCATGAATTTGTACAGCATCACTGTAAATTTAATCAGATCATCAAAAAGCTGTACAACAAGGCCACCAGTGCAGTGTACTACAACAGCAAACTTGGAGAGTGGTTTCGAACAACAGTTGGAGTAAGGCAGGGCTGTCCACTCTCACCCACTCTTTTCAACATATTCTTTGAGAGAATCATGGCTGATGCACGGGAACACCATAAAGGATCAGTCAGCATTGGTGGCAAAACAAAGAAAAAAAGCCACCCTCACAGAGAACAAACACACATACAGACAGGAACAGTGAAGTATCAAAGCTGGGTGGAGCTGCTCTTGTAACAACACTCTCTCTCCAGGGAGGGCAGCCCTCATTTTATACAGACATCTTCTGTGACTGAAAGTGCTATAGAATAAGGCAGAGTAGAGAATGGAATAACTCCTCCCTTCCTTCGTGTGAAAGAGAATAACATTGATAATGGTCATCATCCTGGCATATGCCCCTTTTCCTTCCCCATCTTTCATCTGCTGCAGAAAGAAGTGTATACTAGACACTATTGGCTTTACACAGATTTGCATTCCAAACTTGTCCCTAAGCAGTTTCATTTGTTTTTTTGACAGAACAACAGATCATCTGGCTAAAATCCTGTGTGGATGCACTTCAAAAATTGTATGTCAATGTTTTTTTTTTTTAAATTTAATTCTATTCTCTTATTTTGTATTGAATGCAGTTACAATTAGTTTAAAACCAAAGTCTCCATCCAGTCTGCAGCTGCCTCCAGCAACATCAGAGGAATGTATGAAGGCATCAAGACAGCTCTAGGGCCAACACAGAGCAAAACCGCCCCACTCAAGACCTCCAATGGGGAAGTGATCACAGACAAGAGCAGACAGATGGACAGGTGGGTGGAGCATTACTCTGAGCTCTACTCTAGAGAGAACACAGTCTCCAACTCAGCCCTCGATGCCATTCAGCCTCTGCCTACCATGGAGGAACTAGATACTGAACCAACCCTTGCTGAAATCCACAAAGCAATTGACAGCTTAGCTAGTGGCAAAGCACCTGGCACCGATGGCATTCCACCAGATCTCATCAAAAGCTATAAAGACACCTTACTACAGCCCCTTCACGACGTCCTATGCCAGTGTTGGAGGGAGGGAGTCATGCCGCAAGACATGAGAGATACTAAGATCGTCACTCTCTACAAGAATAAAGGTGACAGGAGTGATTGTAACAACTACAGAGGCATATCTCTCCTGAGCATCGTAGGAAAACTCTTTGCTTGTGTCATGCTTGTGCACCTCCAGAAACTTGCTGAGCGTGTCTACCCCAAGTCACAATGCGGCTTCTGAGCTGAATGCTCCACAGTGGACATGATATTCTCCCTACGCCAACTTCAGGAGAAATGCAGAGAACAACACAAACCCCTCTACATAGCTTCGTAGACCTGACCAAGGCCTTTGACCTAGTCAGCAGGGAAAGGCTATTCAAGATCCTTCCAAAAATTGGTTACCCCCCAAAACTCCATAGTCTCATCAGATCCTTTCATGATGACATGAAGGCAACAATCCAGTATGAGGGCAGCATGTCCAACCCATCTGACATCAAGAGTGGAGTCAAGCAAGGCTGTGTCCTTGCTCTCACTCTCTTTGGCATCTTCTTTGCCCTGATCCTAAAGCATGCTTTTGGAACTGCAGCGGAAGGTGTATACCTAAGCACCAGATCCAGCGGTCGACTATTCAACCTGGCTCAGCTGAAAGCAAAAAGAAAAGTGATGGAGAAAACGATTAGGGACATGCTTTTTGCTGCTGCTGCTGCTGTCACTTCTCACACTGAGCAAGAACTCCAATGCCTCACGGATAGGTTTTCCCAGGCCTGCAAAGACTTCGGACTGACAATCAGCCTGAAAAAGACCAATGTGCTGAGACAGGACATGGTTACTGCACCAGCCATCTGCATCAACAACTACCAGCTCGATGTCGTACACCAGTTCACATACCTGGGATCCACCATCAGTGACAACCTGTCCCTTGATGCTGACATCAACAAGCGCATCAGCAAGGCTGCTACGAGCTTAGAACGCCTCACCACCCGCATCTGGGAGAACCCAAAGCTGACAATTTCCACCAAGATGGCAGTGTACAATGCCTGCATCATCAGCACTCTCCTTTATGGCAGTGAAACATGGACAACATACTCCAAACAGGAGCGCAAACTGAGCAGCTTCCACCTGCGCTCTCTCCGTGACATCCTCGGCATCCACTGGAGTGACAAAGTTACCAACGCTCAGGTCCTTGAGGTTGCAGGTCTTCCCACCATGTACACACTCCTCAGAAAACGCAGACTCAGATGGCTTTGTCATGTGCGAAGGATGGAAGATGGACGCATTCCTAAAGATCTCCTCTATGGTGAACTTGCCTCTGGTAAGAGAAGCATTGGCCACCCCAACTGCACTACAAAGACGTCTGCAAAGGTGACATGAAAGCCCTGGACATCAACCTAGAGAACTGGGAGGAGGTAGCGGCTGACCACAGCAAATGGTGCAGTGTTCTCCAAAAACAGCTGAAGTGTGGTGAAGAAAAGATCCACACCGCAAGCAAACGAAAAGAGAGCCAAGCCAAAGTCATGTACTCCAGCCACCTGAACAAGCCACATCTGCATCAGATGCAACAGAGACTGCCACTCCTGCATTGAACTGACCAGCCACAGCCGCTGAACAAATGACTTTTCTTTTGACGCGAATTCCATAGTCAACACCGACTGAGGCCTACTACTACTAAAACCAAAGTCAATTATTGCTAATGTAATGCATTTATACATAAATGATAGGCTGTAGTAAATACAGAAGACATTTATAAAAAATTATAGGATGCTGAAAACAAAATTTTGTGTTGAAAAGTATTTAGTCTTATTGCCATCCAATGCTTCTGTTCGATTTTCCAAGTTTTGCACAAATAACAACTACTTTTAATATCCTATTAATATCCTACGTTTTGAGAGAATTCAAAGAAATGAAAGATACCGCAAACAATGCAATAGAGATGATATTGGTGACAGATTTCATTACATTTTTATTTGTCTAATATTTATCAAAATATTACGCTAAACATCTAAACACTTTGAAGTATGAATAACTCTTTTCTTCATCAAACAAAAACTCTCTGCTCAATGTGGTTAAAATGATTGAAATAAGAAATAACATGTCAACTTTGTTCCAAGAGTTTGATATGTGTAAAGATAATTTAGCTCAGTGGTCAGAGCACTGGCTTTCCCCCAGCCAAAGTTAAGCAGCATAGCTACTAATTGGATGGGTGACCTTTTGGGCGCCTTGGCTTCAGTATGGTCCCCCAGTTCACCCAGCTGTCAATGGGTACCTAACCTTGTTAGGATCAGGGAAGGTAAAGCAGTGAGGGAGAGGAGATGGGCGCCACCCTCAACATGCTGGTCTCTGGAAAAGCTGAGGTCTCTGAAACCTTACTCCCCTACTACCACACTGGTTATGGGACACCTTCAAGGAAAGATAATTTACACTTCTGTAGTCAATTGATAGACACCTTATGACAAGAAAACTGACCACAAATATCAGTCAGTGTGTAGGACCTAAGAAATAGAGAGATGTTTCTGTACACTAGAAAACTGACCACAAATATCAGTTAGCCTTTGGGACAGAAGAAATAGAGAGATGTTCCTGTACAAATGTATGAAGAGCTGATCTGGGAAAACCCATTGCAATCCTTGTTTAGTTATCTACATGAATCAGGGGGAGGGAGACAGCTGACAGAGTGATGCTGCCAACAGACAACAGGTTCACTGAATGTTGCAAAGCTTGTAACTTTTTTCTGTTGCTCATCTTCATCAGTCATCCTTCCTACACCTTCACCTATTCCATAGGCTGGTAGTCCATGGGGGCACCACTGAAGATTTTGCAACCAGCTTCCTCCACTCCTTGCAGTTTTTAGCTTTCCATAGTAGGCTATGTTGGTCTACTCAAGGCCAGTCCACTCTCTGATGTTGTCTTCCCATCGTTTTCTGTCTGCCTCTTTATCTCCCTCCTTGTACTGTTCCCTGCAGGACAGTCTTGGCCAGTCCAGATGTTTGTGTGATGTGTTTGTACCATTTTAGTTTTGCCTTTTTACACTGAAGTCAGATATTGGCATGGCCTGATGGCATTTTCAATTCTGTTTTATTAGCGTCCATTTGCAACTTGTTCTGAAATCCAGATTTGAATATCTTGATGACAGTAGGACGTGTTTGTCAAGAAAGAAGGCAAATTTTCGAGAGTAGCACTGCTTTGAAGCTGAGAGTCATCAGCATAAAAATGATGATTAAAGCTATCTGATGAGGGCTTGTTGTATGTGAAAGTGGAGCAGTGTAGAAAGTGAAAGGATTAGGACGGACACTGATCCCTGTGGGACTCCACATTCCACTTTGACAGATTTTGATCAAATTTGGTTTACAATAACTGTCTGGAATTGGTATGTGAGATAGGAAGTACAGCGGATGAGTGCTGTGCCATTAACACCAAACGTGTTTTGGAGGCAGAAGAGAAGCAGAGTGGTCTGTAGTGTCAATGGCTGCTGATCAGTCAAGAAGAGAGAGAAGGGGAATATTTCCTGACTCAGAAGCCAGCAGAAGAGTATGTGTCTGATGTATGGACCAGAAAAGTGTCAGAGCTGTGGTCGGCACCTTAGGCAGACTGGAAAGTGTTCAGTGCTGTTGGGTACCTGAGGTTCTGTGTCTGTTTGTTAGAGCTGTAGCATCATTTGCTCATTTATGAGGTTTTGGTATCTTGGCTACCACCGTCTGGTGTCAACGCTTCAAAATGGCTGAAGATAGTCCCAGCATTGGAGAATTTTAGAACATCTTCCCCCCTTCTATTAATCCTCCCTCCTCTCTGTGAAATCAGCAGATTTTGTCCTCAAGTGAGATTATTGGTTGGTCTGACCTTCTAAACTTATTTGTTTGTAGTGATAGCATTGGTTGATCTGACCTTCTAAAGTTATTTGTTTGTAGTGATAGCATTGGTTGATCTGACCTTCTAAACTTATTTCTTTGTAGTGATAGCATTGGTTGATCTGACCTAAAGTTATTTGTTTGTAGTGAGAGTATTGGTTGATCTGATCTTCTAAAGGTATTTGTTTGTAGTGAGAGTATTGGTTGATCTGATCTTCTAAAGTTATTTGATTGTCAGCTGATTTCAATGTGTGGTCAGGATTGGCTAGTCTCAGTTTCCAAATGTATCCACTGGTCTGTAGGAATCCACACTTTTGCAGTTAAACCAATAGAACAGTGGTGTGTGTGTGTGTGTGTGTGTGTGTGTGTGTGTGTGTGTGTGTGTGTGTGTGTGTGTGTGTGTGTTGTGTGTGTGTGTGTGTGTGTGTGTGTGTGATATGTTCCAGTCATTCTCTTGCTTGCTGTCTGGTGCCACGTTCTTGTTGAAGCTAGATGGGCTGTAGTCTGATGACAAAGGACAGACTGGCCTAAACTGGAAAACAGCAGTTTTGTTCTCCTGGTTGAGCTGTGAGTGTTGTTGGTGACAGAAACAAGAGGTGGTGTGACTACACCCCCTGCCTGGCCTCATATCATTCCTCTGAGTCCAGTGCCTGAGTTCCTGACCTGAATTTCCCAACCTCCCAACATGGAGAACAAGATTCTTTCTTTGTTTTACAAGTTTCACTTAGAGACTGTTCTTAGTTTGACTTCCATTTTGTGGTACAATAACCTTCCTGGAATAAAAAATAGGAGTGGTTTCAAGAGAATTGTGAGAATCTGCTAAAGAAAAATAATGGGAAAAATTAAAAAGATCTCCATTTGTTCTGCAATCAGCAGCTTGTATACAAAGTGACTGCCATCTTGGCCAGTCCATCCCATGTTAGGTTTTCACAGTTTCCACTGTTGTCATCTGGGCGCCATGTTCAGTGCCCCAACAGCAAAACAAACAGAGAAAGAAATTCCCCTCTGCCAGTAGTCCTTCGAATTCTAAATTCACACAACATTGACTGAGGGGTTTTCCGTTTCTTTAGTAATGAATACCTGCCTGATTGTTACAGTCAGGAGTGCAGGCAGGATATAGGGACAGACAGACAGACAGGCAGACAGACAGACAGGGTCAGAGAGACAGAGAGAGACAGAAACAGAGAGACAGAAAGAGGGAGGCAGAAAGAGAGATAGAGAGACAGAAAGACACAAAAAAAACAGAGAGATGGAGACAGACAGAAACGCAGACAGAGACAGACAGAGCAAGACTAAGCAAGTTGAGTGAGACAAAGGCAGAGAGAGATAGTCAGACAGACAGACAGACAGAAAAAGCTAATAAGGGCGTAAATTCTCCTAATGCTGTAGATTTTAATGATTTATTAAGAAATTAGATCACGATTTGTGGACTGATTTGGATCCTGTCTTATAGGAGAGGGATTGAAAACAGGCTTGACATCAAAATGATGCAATAGTTTTTTTTGTACTTCTTGTTGCTTGTTCTGTTTCTCTGCTCTCCCTGTATCACTTTATTTAGCTAATTCTTTCTGTATTGAGCGTTTGTGTCACTGTTATGGGCTGAGAAATTGTTCCTAAAAAGAATACATGACTGTGGGTGTATTTTTTGTTTTACAGTCTGGATGCTTTGTATTTGCCCCACACTTCCAGCTACATACGGTAAGAATTTGTTCTCTTTTATGTCTGTGTTTGATTATGTCAACCATGTAGTCCCATATCTTCTGTTGTATCAACTTTCTCCTCCTTCTTCTCATACATGTCCTTCTCTTCTTCTTTTTAGTCTTTCTCCACATCTTCCTCCTCTTCTTCTGTGTTCTTCTCATCCCATGTTTGTAGCAAATGACTGTCATTGTAGAAGTTTTCAACACAAGACAAAGAATAACACAAAATTATAAAATTCCTAGATTTATTAACAGGCAATGGAGTATGATTTTTTTTCTAGAATAGCCCAGACCGAGGCTGTGAGGACCAAACTGAAAATCTTTGGAGCAACAAGAACATTGCCATCAGCTTCAAGATCCCGCGGATACGTTCCCTGGTCATTTCTATATTTAGACGCATGTGAAACTCGGACCATAACAGCAGACATTAAAAGAAGAATATAGAAGATAATGCTCCTGCAAACTTCGGGGAATCTTAAAAAAATACATAACTAGAAATATCGTCAAAACCAGACCTAATAATGCCACTGGGCCATATAACCTCCTGACTACAGTGCACAAACAAACTGAAGTAGTGAAGGAACATCATAGGAACATCGGACTGGCCAAGAATGCTTCCCTGTGAGAAGTACAGCAATATTTAAAATATGACCAGGTGACAGCCCCCATATGGCCTATGTGGTCGGCGGGGCTATAAGCAACATAACTGGATTGGATTGGAGTAGTATAGGGAAGGATGCAAAGAGGCAGACAAAGAAAACGGTCAAAAGACAACATAAGGGAGTTGACTGGCCTTGAGTAAAACAACTTGCAAAGCTGAGGACCTCTGGGAATGGAGGAAGCTGGCTGCAAAATTTTCAGTGGTGCCCCGACACGTTACAAGACAATGAGACAGGTGAAGGTGAAGGATGGGTTTCATGGAAGCTGATTACATTTTCATTGAACTAAAATCCGTTTAGCATAAAGATAAAGGCAAGTTAAAGGTGTCCCATAACCTATGTAGTGGTAGGGAAGCAAAGCGATCTCAGCTTCTCTAGGGGCCAGCTTATTGAGGGCGGTGCCCATCTCCTATCCCTCACTTCTTTACTGCCCCGACCATAAAGAAGGAAGGTACCCATTTACAGCTGGGTGAACTGGGGGGAATAGACTGAAACCAAGGCGCACAAATGGTCACCCGTCCACTTGGATAACCACGCTTGATGCCGCTTGACCTCAGCTTGGGGAAAGGGGGTGCTCTGACCACTGAGCTATTCCATCCCCATAGTATATCATCTGGAAAGTAAGACATAGGCAGCACTCCGTTGAAGAACATTAGTTACACAGATTTCAGTTTTGTATGCCAAGATAGGAGTGCCATTTACATAACAAAGCCGCGGCTGTGGTCTAGTGGTCAGGGCGTTGGACTCGTAATCTAAAGGTTCGATCCCAGCTTTCGGCTATGGCGTTGTGCCCTTGGAAAAGGCACTTTACGGCTATTTTCTCACCCCACCCAGGTGTAAAAGGGGTACCAACCTTGTGTTGGGGGTTAACCCTGCGATAGACTGGCGTCCTATCCAGGGGGGAGTCTATTACTCTCAGTCGCTTAACGCCACAGAAACCGGGATAAGCACCGGCCTGATGAGCCTTAGGCTCGGGACAGACTTTAACTTACACAACAAAGACAGAATAAGTCATACAGAAAATAATTATATCTACCACAGGCGTTAGGGTAGTGGTTACAGCCTCAGTGTGAACTGGAAGCATAGGAATATAGACTGTCAAGTAGAAACAAAGCACATGCTATTTCATGGCAGCATCAGTACACCACAAAACACATGCTATTCAATACATCACCACAAAACACATGCTATTCAATACATCACCACAAAACACATGCTATTCAATACATCACCACAAAACACATGCTATTCAATACATCACCACAAAACACATGCTATTCAATACATCACCACAAAACACATGCTATTCAATACATCACCACAAAACACATGCTATTCAATACATCACCACAAAACACATGCTATTCAATACATCACCACAAAACACATGCTATTCAATACATCACCACAAAAACACATGCTATTCAATACATCACCACAAAACACATTCTATTCAATACATCACCACAAAACACATGCTATTCTATTCAATACATCACCACAAAACACATGCTATTCAATACATCACCACAAATCACATGCTATTCAATACATCACCACAAGTCACATGCTATTTCATGGCAGCATTATTACATCAATTGAGTCCCTACGAAAATCTCCTATCAATGGTAAAGAAGTGTAAACTTAAATGGTAGGGGCATGTCACAAGATCAAATGGACTTGCAAAAATCAATACTGAGAGGCACTGTCCAAAGAGGAAGAAAAAGAGGCAGACCAAGGAAGAGATGGGAGGACAACATCAACAATGGACTGGCCTAGAACTCAACAAAATTGTTAGAATGGCAGAAAAGAGAGAGGAATGGAGGGAACTGGTTGTCAAGTCTTCAGGGGTGCCCCTCAGTCGGCAGACTAAGGGATAGATAGATAGATAGATAGATAGATAGATAGATAGATAGATAGATAGATAGATAGATAGATTGATCGATTGATTGATCGATCTATCGATAGATAGATAGATCATTACATCACCAAAAAGCACATACTATGTTCATGGCAACCTCTGTACATTACCACAAAGCACATGCTATTTTCATGGCAACTTCAGTATATCACCACAAAACACATGCTATTTCACGGCAGCATCACCACAAAGCACATGCTATTTTATAGAAGTGTCAGTACATCACCTTCATCACCACTGATCATGCATCATAACATCACACACAATTGTCTCCAATTACGTGGCCCTAGCTTGCTGGTGTCTCATGATGACCTTAGTTTTGCTTTCCAAATCG
>CM060330.1:51245922-51250922 GCA_030674155.1 Stramonita haemastoma
CACCCCCCCCCCTCCACCCCTTCCCCCCCCCCACCCCACCCCAACATAAAGAAAAATTAAAAACGCCCTTTCTCACAGTCATTCTCATCATCAATGGTCGTCTGTGTCTTAAATACAAAACCATAGCTTGTAATGACATCATGGGGATTTTTGTTTTTGGTATTTCACACTATGAAATTATTATTCCTGTGGGCTTCATTTTTACGTCTAGTCCCTTGTGTGTATATAGTTTTGTATATTTTGTCCCCAGTTTCCACCATCACACAAGGACCTACATTTTTTGAAGAAAAAAAAACAGAACAGAATTGAACATGTGTACAAGATATCTCACGTGCCTTCGTAAACAGGACCTTGGTTTATAGTCTCATCTGAAAGCCTTTAGCAGGGGAGTGGAGTTGGCACTAATGTTGAGTCACAAGTGCAAAACACCCCTTGAACGGGTTTTAAACCCGGGTTTATTATTGATATTAGAACTGGTATATAAAATAAAGAAATAAAAAATAGCTGTTCTTCCTTTTTGTTTATAATTTTTTTCTTCTTTGGGTGTTTTTTTTTTTTTTTTTTTTTTTTTCAGCAGGAAGTACCATTTACTAATGAAAGAAACAGATGAATACATGAATTGTTGGGTTGGTAGGTCTATTATTATTTTTTTTTGTTTCTCTGTGGCTTGGGCAGTTTGAGCGTTTTCGGTATGTCTTTACGTTTTT
The DNA here is from genome assembly GCA_030674155.1 of Stramonita haemastoma. Classification (NCBI taxonomy): domain Eukaryota; kingdom Metazoa; phylum Mollusca; class Gastropoda; order Neogastropoda; family Muricidae; genus Stramonita; species Stramonita haemastoma. Next base: position 51,246,630 of record CM060330.1, read on the forward strand.
TTTGTATGTCTTTCTGTCTTTTTTCATTCTGTTAACTCCTTGTTCATCTTGTTCCTTTTTCCAATTTATTTTCGTTTCTGGCTTTGCGAGTGCACACACACACACACACACACACACACACACACACACACACACACTTATCTTTCTGTACTTTTGGTTGTTTGGTTATGTTCCTAGCCCTCTCTCTCTCTCTCTGTCTCTCTCTGGTAAAGAAGAAGTAAAGAAAACAGTCACCGAGAATAGTAATTAAAAGGCCATACAATGTGCGACAAATATTTTGAAAAATTAGTCCCACGTTCTGTAAACATTTTAAATATCAACAGACCGAAGCTTAAAGCCTTAAAAATTTCAAATAAAAGAACAAACCACATTTACACACAAAAAATACTGAGAGATCATTCAAAAACAAAAATTATACATGTTGTGTCCTTCATAAATTAATCCTTAACACAATTATTCCCCCTCCTCCCCCAATTGCATGCACTTTATCTTAAAATTATTCAACTAACAAAAAAGTTGGCAAAATCTCTAGAATCATTCAAGCAAACAACTTAATAAAAACTTTGATTTTTAATATAATGCAAAAAAAGGAAAGCATCACACTACAAATAGGCAACATTTTCTTTCTAAATGGGATACAGACGACATTTTAACGAGATACAAACCTCAACATTGTTTGTTGCATTAATTGGCAAAATTCCATTCACCAGTTTCGTTTTCACGTTTTTTATATGTACAGGTTACAACAATACGATGAAAATGTCGGTAATATGATCAAAGAAATAGTTCATAGTAGTAAACATACACCCTGCAAAATACTTATGATACTGGATAGAAACAACTGATAATTAGTAATCATTTATAGCTGTACAGTCGCCAGTTAAGAATTTAGCTTTTAGATTGCACATGATCAGCAATTTATTTAAACAGATATTAAATTCAACACACTCACAAGCTTGCTTTCAAATACCATTCGCTTCTCTACATGATAGATGGGTCCAATGATAAGTTACAACACAGAAAGACACACATTTATAATGTGCATACCCGTTTTACGAAGGGTGACTACTTTCGCCTTGATAAGGTTAGCCCCTTGAATTCTCTCCCATTGAAAAGGTCAAAAGAAAAACAAAGTGACTTTTTGAGATTGGTCTTCTTTTTTCTCTTTTGAGTTTTTAATTTTTTCTCAAGCAAAAACTTTTCGAATCATATATTGCCATCGAAATCATACATTTATCAACATATGTTTCTACACTTAAAAAAAAAGGATTGTATTATTTTTGTTTCCTGGCTAAATCATATAAATCAACCAGAGATTGTCCTGCACCCCCCCCCCCCTCTCTCTCTCTCTCTCTCTCTCTCTCTCTCTCTCTCTCTCTCTCTCTCTCTCTCTCTCTCTCTCTCTCTCTTTTATGATTTTATCCAATTAGCATTATTTGTTTATTTATGTAAAAGGCTTGATAAAAAGAATTAAAAGATAACAATATCATTCTGTAACCCTTGGGAAGAAAGCTTGTCAATAAATCAATTAATCTCTGTAACCCCCCCCCCCCCCAATATTTTTAGTTCGTTTACTGAGTTGCTTGTTTTTGAACAAGATAAAAAAGACAATAACTTCAAATTATCCTAAATCAGAACATCTGACTCTTGGAAAGAAATAATCTACAGACAATGTGAACAGTTCATAAAATGGTAAAATAAGTGGCACAACTAAACTGTGGAGAGAATTCATGAGGCACACGTCAGCAAGACGAAAACATAGTAGACCCGTGTGACAATGAACACAATGATGGAGACTGATTCTCTCTCTCTCTCTCTCTCTCTCTCTCTCTCTCTCTCTCTCTCTCTCTCTCTCTCTCTCTCTCTCTCTCTCTCTCTCTCTCTCTTCTCTATTCCCTAATAAGGGCAAGGGTTGGATGAAAAAAAGTATGTAAATGCTTACTCTGTTATCCTTGAAAAATAAAGATTATTCAATTCAATTCTATTCTCTCTCTCTCTCTCTGAACATAACGATGGAGACTCTCTCTCTCTCTCTCTCTCTCTCTCTCTCTCTCTCTCTCTCTCTCTCTGGATGAAAAAAGTATGTAATGCTTACTCTGTAACCCTTGAAAAATAAAGATCATTCTCTCTCTCTCTCTCCTCTCTCTCTCTCTCTCTCTCTCTCTCTCTCTCTCTCTCTCTCTCTCTCTCTCTCTCTCTCTCTCTCTCTCTCTCTCTCACAAACACACACACACACACACACACACACACACAACACACACACACACACACACACACACACACACACACACACTCACACTCACTCTCTCTCTCTCTGAATATATATAATTATTTATACAACATCACATCATTCAGCAGCTACATAACCAACAATGCCCTCCCTCCCTCCCCTCCATCCAAACAAAACAAACCCTTTTTCAGAGATGCTGAATCACTAAGCAGGTCTCATCTGCTCATCCACAAAGTATGATTGACATAAAATGTATACGCAGCAGAGTCAATCTAGTTGAATAATTATTCTCTTCGAAAAAAAATACAGTCAACAAAAAAATAAAGAGACTGGTACTATACAACATAACATAATAATTTTACATAACACTATATGATTTATCATGTCATATCATATTTTGTCACATCATACATCATAATTATTACATCATGTCACACATTTCTTCAGAGTCAATTTTCTTGATTTTTTGTGAGGGCAGGAAAAAAAAGTTGGGTGTAAAACATAAATCTTAATAACCTCAGTATCGATCATTTTTGACTTAACTTGTCTTGACACAGACATGTCAACATCCATACAGCTGTGGGGGCAAACTGTTCAACCAAGCAAGTAGTGCAAGGGACGCAACTACTGCTATTTCAAGCCAAAAAGTTCGCAGCCTTGTTACGCGGAAATGGATGCACTGCTTTCTTTGTTCTTCATCTTTTTTGGTCGTGAATCTGTTTTATTCTGCTAAGTTTTTTTTTTATTTTTTTTTGCCTTGCTTTGTTAATGCATTTTTTCATCGCTATAACAGTACGCTTGGGAAAAAACATTCCATTGTCCTTTTTTCTTGTAAGCTTTTTGTTTGCACATCAATGTTAATTTATTGTGGATGGTTGATGACTTTGTGGTTAGAGCGTTGTACTTGCGATCTGATGACTAGGGTTCGAACCACCAGGAAAAACACCCCTCCATGGGAATTCCTCCTCCGGGATTTAACATCAGTGCTGACTCCCCTTCGTCGAAGTTTGTTTGAACTAAATTGATAAAGAAGGTCACGTGTATAAAACATGCATAACATCTTGCACACTCGTCAAAAACCCGTGCCACTTTTCGAAAATCTATGCTAGTGTGTGCCAGTGAGAACAGATCTAAAATTTTGTAAACTACATGCACCTGGAACTGGATGTAAAATAAATTTATTGGTTTTTTATGCACGTAAAAAAGGCTTCCAGGAAATAACAAGAGAAAACTAACTGATGAAAAAGAATCAGTATGTTTTTGGGGGTTTGTTTTGCTAGCTTTTCTTCTTTCCTTTTGTTTTGTTCCCGAATAAATTAAGCAAATGGATTATGTTTGTGTGTGAAGGAGCAGACCAGGTAAGATTAGGTGAATTTACGAATCTAGAAGAGAAAATCTGACATTTTCCAGTTAAATATTTTTTTCCATCAGTAAGCACACTTCCTTCCAAACACAGTTGAGTGTAAAAACACCGCTGTGTTTAGCTTGGTTTTCTTATATTATATCTGGCAAATAAAGGGTTATGCAATAAACCACTATACAAGTTGGAAGAATAAAACAAAACAAACATCCAATCAACACTAATTACATCACACATCTTTCGAGTAGGCAGAGTTTAACGAATAACCGTCAACAAGAACAAAAAAACAACCACCACAAACAACCACTTCAAAAACTCAATTTACAATCTCCGACTGTTTTCAAAGGTCAGGTGGAGAATATTGGACGAAAATACATTATACCTGTAAGTACACAGCTGAGCATTTATAGCGAATTGCAACAGTAGTAAGAAAACAAGAAAACTAACGAAAACATATCAAGACAAATACAGCAATATGCAATGGATAACAATATCAGATAAAATTAAAGGCATATCAGTTTCACTCCTACAGATCTGTGGGTGGATTTTGTTTGTTTCTTCATTCTTGATGCAAACTGATTTTATTATCAGCATTTAATGTCAGCAACAAAATACCAACACGGAAGTATGAAGCAACAATAATGAAATATGGAGATGTTTGGTTTCTCTGAGTTTGAAGTTTATCTGTCTGTTAATTTTCGAT
>CM060330.1:51258422-51263866 GCA_030674155.1 Stramonita haemastoma
TATCTTTTGTCTGTTTATCCCCAATTTCTATTTTATCATTGAAAAAATACAGAAATTAGGATCTGACATCTGTAAATAAAGGCTTGGCAAACTAACGCCAAACATATTCAACACACACAGACAACAAGACACGTCATATACTTAAAAAAAGGGGAAAAGAAAGCAGTGATATCACTCAGAAAAAGTGAACGTTTGTATCCATTCAAAAAATCCTGATTGAACGCAATATACCTATACACAGGACGGCTTTAACACACTGGGTCGTCAACAAATAACTTGAATGAAGGCATCCGTCAGCCTCGGAAGAGTATGGAGTTGTGCTCTAGGCTCTAGAGGGCAAAGCCTGGGTAAGTAAGTATGGAGGACAAGCTGTTACCCATGCAGCAGACATCCCCTCATCTCCACGTCGCTGGATGGTCCATTGTAAAGGCAGTCGCCGATACGCATGGTTCCAGTGCCGTGGCAGGAGCCGCCAGAACGTTGCAAATAATTATAGGAGATATGTTTCTGATACTCCCTATAGCCAAGTGGTCAAAACATTCGATTTCAATCCCATGCGTCTATGAAATCGCGGGTTCCAATCTCTGCTGTGTCTGGTGAATTAAGGGGAAGGACTTTTATGATCTTTCAGGTCAACTTCAAGTGCAGACCTGCTGTTACCTTAACTTCCTTCATGTTTGTACGCAAGCAGATCGGAATAATCATACACGTCAAAGATCACGTAAATAAAGTAAGTGTTCTGCGCGTTAAGGAAACACGCATACACGCAGAATACAATCCCGAAGTCGGAATGCGGCTATCATCGTTGTGGGCAAAAATTGTCCCATACGCAAAATCTCATCATTGGTAAACCTCGGAAATCTAGCAGGAGACCGTAAAAAAGACCCCCAACAACGTTGAAACAGATGGTGGTAATGGAACACAGACACTAGAAATTGTCGGTTGTCACAGCATTTACAAAATCAGCAAATTATTGGCGAACAAACAAACTCACGAAGACAAAGCAATAATGTGTTGATATTCAGTATCCTGTATCCGAGATGTCAACAAGTGAGAAATCAATATGAAGTTCTCTCCTCTCTCTCTCTCTCTCTCTCTCTCTCTCTCTCTCTCTCTCTCTCTCTCTCTCTCGCCGGATGAAAATAAGTATGTAATGCTTACTTACTCTGTTACCCTTGAAAAATAAAGATTATTCATTCATTCATTCATTCATTCTCTCTCTCTCTCTCTCTCTCTCTCTCTCTCTCTCTCTCTCTCTCTCTCTCTCTCTCTCTCTCTCTCTCTGTGTGTGTGTGTGTGTGTGTGTGTGTGTGTGTGTGTGTGTGTGTGTGTGTGTGTGTGTGTGTGTGTGTGTGTGTGCCTGTCTTTCTGTCTGTCTGTCTGTTGATGTTTGTGTGTCTGTGTCAATGTGTGTATTTATAATATAGCAATATTCAAGATAAAAGTTCACTTTTCTTTTCTGTTTTTCTTCCTTAGTTGACTTTTTTCATAACAAAATGTCACATGTCTCTTTACCTTGGTGAGAAAAAATACGTTGAAATGTTAACGATTCAAATATATTGTTTTTTAAGTACCTTCAATGCAAAATGTACAACACTCCCAGTGACAATAACAACAAAATGAAACAACAAAAAAGATAAATGATATATCCAAACAATCAATTTTTTGTGAAGAAAAATGTCAAAGTATACACGTTTTCTCTTTAGGCAAATCATTCATAACAACATATCACCGAGTGATAACACGTATTATATACATAGACATACCATACTTGTGACATTTGAAAACAGTCCTCAAATATTTGGTTGATAAACTCATATAACTTTAAGTATGCATGCAAGCAGTATACAGCTAAACAGGAGCACGAATGAAAATCTCTCTCTCTCTCTCACTCTCTCTCTCTCCATGTGTGTTGTTGTGTGTGTGTGTGTGTGTGTGTGTGTGTGTGTGTGTGTGTGTGTGTGTGTGTGCAAGCATGCAAACAGTCCAATAGTAGTACTAGATGTAAGTAAAATATGCACGAGTGTTATCTTTGTATGTTTCCGAAAAAGTCAGTGAGTGTGATTTTAGTTATAATCACGTAGTGTATGGATACGTTTTACTTGTGGTTGTCTTCAAATCGATTTGCTACATGTGTGTGTGTGTGTGTGTGTGTGTGTGTGTGTGTGTGTGTGTGTGTGTGTGTGTGTGCGCGCGTGCATGCTCATGTACGTGTGTGTTTGCGCACGCACGAGCGCGCGTGTATGTGTCTGCAGATATATCATCACACGCACCCATACATACTCTCTCACCATCCTAAAAACAAACAACAACAACCTCCCCCCCTCCCTCCCACCCCCCCACCCCAACAAACAATCTTATCCCCCCACTACGCCTCGCTACTACGGCGAAAAGACACGTTATTCGCCAGGGAGCGAGTTTCCAACTTGAACAAGGAGTTTCCGTCAACGGTCGTAGAGAAGCGGAAGTCATCTGACTTTGACGTCACGACACGTGACAGCCGGTGGCGCCACGACATGGCCATGTAGAAGAACGTCCGGCGGAAGCGGCGACCCAGGAAACAGTAAAAGAGAAAGTTGGCGGTGGAATTGAAGACCTTAGCGATCTCACTGATGAGCGTGAAGATGATGAAGAGCTTGAAGTTACACTTGAACTCGTAGCACAGCGAGTCTTCAATAGCCAGGAATGGGTAGGCGAAGAAGAAGACGAAGGTCACTGCGATGACTGGCAAGGTCAGACGAGCGCCTTGGTCTTTCTTGCCCATCTGGAGAACAGAAAAGAAGACAATAGAATTTTGATTTGTTTTGTTTTGTTTTGTTGTGTTGAGCTTGATTGTGTTGTGTTGTGTTGTTGTGTGTGTTGTGTTGTGTTGTGTTGTGGTGTGTGTGTGTGTGTGTGTGTGTGTGTGTGTGTGTGTGAGAGAGAGAGAGAGAGAGAGAGAGAGAGAGAGAGAGAGAGAGAGAGAGAGAGGAGAGAGAGAGAGAGAGAATGTGTGTGTGTGTGTTTGGGGGGATTTATTTTCATCATCCTCTGTTTGTTTTTCAGCTACAGCTCCAAGGTTCGCCAGTTGTGAATGTTTGCATGTGTATGTAAACTTGTTTCCCACCATACAGGTTGCTGAGTTTACTCTATTTCTAGCAAAAAGTACTATAGCAATAACTATCATCTAACTATCATCTAATAACTATCATCATCACTGGATCAGATTTTGTCTGAACCATGGTTACTTTTCAATATTCTGTCACAACTAATAAGTCTGATAACTCAGTCTTTGTAGTATGTTAAGTTAGTTTTATTCAGAAGAGTTATCTACCTTTATTTTTAGTTGTTTGATTTTTCTTGCTAGGTGTGTGTGTGTGTGTGTGTGTGTGTGTGTGTGTGTGTGTGTGTGTGTGTGTGTGTGTGTGTGTGTGTGTTGACATGAAAGTAGGACAGTGATGATGTATAGTATAATTATGTTCTGATGTGTTTGATACCCTCAGTGCTGCTGTGCACTATATATATATATATATATATATATATATATATATATATATATATATATATATATGTGTGTGTGTGTGTGTGTGTGTGTGTGTGTCTGTCAGTCTCTGTGTTTGTGTGTGTGTGTGTGTGTGTGTGTGTTCTGTTATGTGTGATACCAATCAATCTTGGCAAAACAATACTTTGAAAAAGTGAGGGAAAGTAGAAAATATCAAAGTCTGATCAAAGACCACCACAGCCTTAGCACTGCAGTATGTCTTAGCCACTTCAAACCAAGACATACCTGCTGACTCTTCCATTTGGTGCATACTAAAGCTTCACCCGGTGACCTAGGGTCAACTGAGCATCAGTTATCATTCCCACCTACAGAGATATCATGTACATGCTGCTTTGAATTTTTTCCCCATGGCATACCACAAGGGTTCTTCTAAGTCACTTCTCTTTTCATTTCTTTCTTGTCCTAGTGCTTTTCTGGGATGGTTTTGTAGCTCTAGTATTTCGAGATTGTTAAGGAAATGGTTGGTGAGTTATAGTATGTGTAAGAACTCTCTTTTACTGTTGTAGAAAGTGGGGTTTTCTTAGAAGTAAGTTTGGTATGAAGATGAGATATCCAAACATAAAAACATTGGTGAGATCAGTTTCTCTTTGTGGAAAGTGGAATTTTCTTAAAAGTAAATGTGGTGTGAAGATGAGGTATCTTAAACGGGGATGGGATAGCCTAGTGGTCAGAACATTGCGCTCGCAATTCGACGACCTGAGTTCGATTCCCGTTGGAGGGGGTTTTTCCCCTGGAGTTGACATCAGTGCTGACTCCACTCTCCCTAAAAGTCTTTCAGATGAGACTGTAAACTGAGGCCCCGTGTGCGAACGCACGCAGAACATCTTGTGCACACGTTAAATCCTGTTCCGCTTTACGTAAGAGTAGGCCATTGTGTGCCGGTGGGAACAGATGACAGCATTTACACAGCTGCATACGCACGGGGACTGGATGAAAAAAAAGCACATGAGCGCTTATCCTATTATCCTCGATATAAAAGAATAAAATAAAATAAAACTGAAAACATTGGTGAGTTAAATTTATCTAGGCTATGATTATATGCATCTTACTGCGACTGCTACGTATATTTAATAAGCATTATGAGTTGTTGATATGGTAGTGATCGGGTGGTAAGTAGTTTTCCTCCCATGTGTTCGGAGCGTGGCAATCGCAGCGTCGTGTTTCTGTCTGGGGACACACCTAACCTGTGATATGAATTGTGGATGCTCTGTTCCTTGGGTCGTAGGCCTAGTCGAAACCCCTCCGTTGCACACACTTAGTCCTTCGGATGAGACTTTAAACCGAGGCTCCGTGTGCGAACGCACGCAGAACACCTTGCGCACACGTTAAATTCTGTTCCGCTTTTCGTAAGAGTAGGCCATCGTGTGCCGGTAGGAACAGATGACATTTACAAAACTGCATACACACGGGGACTGGATGTAAAAAAGCACAAGAGTGCTTGTTCCATTATCCTCGATATAAGAGAATAAAATAAAATAAAATAAACACTCTGCCTTCGAGGGGAAATGATATGCAATCTCTTTGTAAAGCTGTCATATCTTTACTGTCTGGCTGTGCCGTGTTTCCGAGGTTTGAGAGAGATGGGACATTAAATAGTTATTAAGGCTATGGAGTTTAAGAGAAAAAAAAAAAAAAAAGGCCTAGAAGAAAATTTGCGTTCGAATTTTTTTTTTTTTAAATTCATGAAAAAAAATATGGAACGCTTCACGAATTTGCGTGTCATCCTTGCGCAGGGCCATGCTAATCTTCTCTGTATCGTTCCAATTTTAGTATACGTACTGCTGACGCAGTACACTGTTTAGAAGTCTAAATTTTAATTTATACCCCACAGGTAATGTGAAACGCGTTTTTCGGATGGTGTTTACTTCCCCTTTACTGGAATAGGAGAGTTACCATAGCCTCA
>CM060330.1:51263966-51273966 GCA_030674155.1 Stramonita haemastoma
CACACACACAACACACACACACACTACACACACTCACACACACACACACACACACACACACACACACAACACTCATACACACACACACACACAAACTTACACACACACACACTCACACACACATACACACTCACTCACTCATTCATACCTCCCCTCCCCCCCCCCCCACAAACACCGTTGAATGAAGTCTACAGCAGAGCGGGTCATCTCTGACGGGTTTCCCTTACAGACACAAGACATGATGGTTAACCCTGCAAACGCTAAGAAACACTGGGGGGGAGGGGGGGGGAACTCAACGCTATGCGGGGTCTTCTTTGGCTAGTTTCCCAATAGAAGCCTGACACTGATGATTCATGTAAAGTACAAACATAAGGAGTACAATTAACAAAAAAAATCCTAACAACAATCCCCCCCCCCCCACACACAAAATCGACAGAAAAAAACGGTCATTGAAAGAGTTTTGCAGAGATTGGAATCAGGATGAAGAAGGTTCGAAATACTTAAAACAAAAAAGAGGAGATAAAAAGCAAAAAAAAAAAAAAAGAAGAAGAAAGAAAATAAAAATATCCGATGGATTTCGTCCCATATGGGAGTCAGACCTCATGTTTCTTCGCATGCAACATTGGGTCTTGGGGCCCCTTTGCTTCCGTTTCTCGTTTTATGGTTCGTTTTATTTTTTATGTTGGTTGTTTTCTTTCTCTTTTTGTAATTATTGTTTAGTGCGTTTGTATTGTTTTTTTTTGTTTTTATTTTAAGGGATTTTTGCTGTCTTTTTTTTTCTTTCTAATTTGATGTATTTGTACGTGTAATAATGATAACAGCTATCTGATGGGTGTTTTAAGGATTTTTTTTATACGTTTTTGCCTCTCTCATGTCTTTGCTCGTTTTATTATATTTTTAAATTTTGCTTGTGGACAAAGATTATACCAAAAAAACAGTAGTTTTAGTGGAGTAAAAATATCTTCAGAGGTAGCGGTGGTAACAACATTACCAAAAGTATCAGCTACAACAAAATCCGCGATGTAAATACGAACAACAAAATAACAACAATAAAGCAAAAAAATACTTATGGGAAGTAAAGTGTATTAATTAATTAATATAAATTTTTCAGCCTTTTTTGCCTTTGATAGTTTTTTTTCATCCGAATGATGAAAATGGTCATTCGGATGAGACTAGAAACCGAGGCCCCGTGTGCGAACGCACGCAGAACATCTTGCACACACGTTAAAACCCCGTTCTGCTTTTCGGAAGAGCAGGCCATCGTGTGACCGGTAGGAGCGGATGACAAGATAAAAAAAATCCCAGCCTGCACACAGGTGTCGTGTTTAGACACCATTCCTGTGGAAAAATCGGGAGTTGGAGTCCCCAAGGCGGCTCGGGGCTGTATATGGCAACGTTCTGGTGGCTCCTGCGACGGTACTGAACCATTCATATCGGTTATTGCCTTTTGAATGGATCATTCCAGTGGCGTGGAGAGGGGGGTCTGCTGCATGGGTAACAGCTTACCTTCCATACTTACTTACCCAGGCTTTGCGCTCTAGAGCGCAACTCCATAGCCTTTCGAGACTGATGGGTGCCTACTACTACATTTCTTTATCGTATTCAAATTCTTTTATTTCGAGGATAATGGATAATCACTTATTTGTATCTTTTTACATGCAGTCCCCCGTACTTGTAGTTTTGTCATTGTTACTCGTTTCCGCAGCACACAGAGGGTTAGTCTTTCAAAACTGGAACAGGTATGATTTTGTTGTTGTTTTGTTTGTTTTCTTGCTAATTTTGGTTGTTTGGTTGTTTTTTTTTAATTAAAGCTTAAGATCAACAATAGTGCGATTTTTTGTAAGAGGCTGTTTTCACCCACAGAACCCTGTTGTGAATTAAAGTATATATGTGAAGTAGCTTTGATAAATAGGTTTTTTTCATAACCATCTTGTTTATAATCAATACATCTGTCGTTCACATATTCTCAGTCGTCTTTCCCTAAACCTTAACTATCCGTGGTAAGAAACAAACAAAAAACAAACATAATTAAACAAACAGGTGTAGCAACGCTGAATATTTCATACAAATAAACAAAACTAACTGAAAAACCAAATACATACAGTAGCAAATACAGAAAGGAAGAAATGGGTTCACTACAATTCAATCAATCAAGCAACCAGCCAATCAATTATAAAAAAAATCAGCCAATAAACTAATATTCAACCAATCAACGAATCAATCAACCAACTACTCAATTACTCAATACCTTAATCAGTGTACGAACCCTTTATAAAGCAAACCGATATTTCTCGTAATACGTATCTTTTGTCTGTTTATCCCCAATTATATTTAATCACTGAAAAAATACAGAAATTAGGTTCTGACATCTGTAAATAAAGGCTTGGCAAACTAACGCCAAACATATCAAACACACAGACAACAACACACGTCATATACAAAAATGGGGAAAAGAAAGCAGTGATATCCTCAGAAAAAGTGAACGTTCGTCTCCATTCCAAAAATCCTGATTGAACGCAATATACCTATACACAGGACGGCTTTAACACACTGGGTCGTCAACAAATAACTTGAATGAAGGCATCCGTCAGCCTCGGAAGACTATGGAGTTGTGCTCTAGGCTCTAGAGCGCAAAGCCTGGGTAAGTAAGTATGGAGGACAAGCTGTTACCCATGCAGCAGACATCCCCTCATCTCCACGTCGCTGGATGGTCCATTGTAAAGGCAGTCGCCGATACGCATGGTTCCAGTGCCGTGGCAGGAGCCGCCAGAACGTTGCAAATAATTATAGGAGATATGTTTCTGATATTCCCTATAGCCAAGTGGTCAAAACATTCGATTTCAATCCCATGCGTCTATGAAATCGCGGGTTCCAATCTCGGCTGTGTCTGGTGAATTAAAGGTAGGGACTTTTATGATCTTTCAGGTCAACTTCAAGTGCAGACCTGCTGTTACCTTAATTTCAGTTGTGTTTATACGCAAGTCTATCAGAATAGTCATACACGTCAAAGATCACGTAAATAAAGTCAGTGTTCTGTGGGTTAAGGATACACGCATACACGCAGAATATTTTCCCGAAGTCGGAATGCGGCTACCTTCGTTGTGGGCAAAAATTGCCACATACGCAAACTCTCACCATTGGTAAACCTCGGAAATCTAGCAGGAGACCGTAAAAAAGACCCCCAACAACGTTGAAACAGATGGTGGTAATGGAACACAGACACTAAAAATTGTCGGTTGTCATAGCATTTACAAAATCAGCAAATTATTGGCGAACAAACAAACTCACGAAAGAGAAAGCAATAATGTGTTGATATTCAGTATCCTGTATCCAAGTGAGAAATCAATATGAAGTTCCTCTCTCTCTCTCTCTCTCTCTCTCTCTCTCTCTCTCTCTCTCTCTCTCTCTCTCTCTCTCTCTCTCTCTCTCTCCTCTCTTGTGTGTGTGTGTGTGTGTGTGTGTGTGTGTGTGTGTGTGTGTGTGTGTTTGTGTGTGTGTGTGTGTGTGTGTGTGTGTGTGTGTGTGTGTGTTGTGTGTGTGTGTGCCTGTCTTTCTGTCTGTCTGTTGATGTTTGTGTGTCTGTATCAATACGTGTATTTATATAGCAATAATCAAGATACAAGTTCACTTTTCTTTTCTGTTTTTCTTACTTAGTTGACTTTCTTTCATAACAAAATGTCACATGTCTCTTTACCTTGGTGAGAAAAAATACGTTGAAATGTTAATGATTCAAATATATTGTTTTTTAAGTACCTTCAATGCAAAATGTACAACACTCCCAGTGACAATAACAACAAAATGAAACAACAAAAAAGATAAATGATATATCCAAACAATCAATTTTTTGTGAAGAAAAATGTCAAAGTATACACGTTTTCTCTTTAGGCAAATCATTCATAACAACATATCACCGAGTGATAACACGTATTATATACATAGACATACCATACTTGTGACATTTGAAAACAGTCCTCAAATATTTGGTTGATAAACTCATATAATAACTTTAAGTATGCATGCAAGCAGTATACAGCTAAACAGGAGCACGAATGAAAATCTCTCTCTCTCTCACTCTCTCTCGCTCTCTCTTCCATATGTGTGTGTGTGTGTGTGTGTGTGTGTGTGTGTGTGTGTGTGTGTGTGTGTGTGTGTGTGTGTGTGTGTGTGTGTGTGTGTGCAAGCATGCAAACAGTCCAATAGCAGCTATTTATAAGTGAAAATTTAATATGCACGAGTGTTACTTTTGTATGATTCCGAAAAAGTCAGTGAGTGCGGTTTTAGTTATAGTCACGTAGTGTATGGGTACGTCTTACTTGTGGTTGTCCTCAAAACGATTTGCAATAGCTGTGTGTGTGTGTGTGTGTGTGTGTGTGTGCGCGCGCGCGCGCGTGCGCGCGTGCATGCTCATGTACGTGTGTGTTTGCGCACGCACGAGCGCGCGTGTATGTGTCTGCATAATTATATGTCACCACACGCACCCATACATACTCTCTCACCATCCTAAAACAAACAACAACAACCCCCCCCCAACCCCCCACCCCCCACACACAAATCAATCTTATCCCCTCACTACGCCTCGCTACTACGGCGAAAAGACACGTTATTCGCCAGGGAGCGAGTTTCCAACTTGAACAAGGAGTTTCCGTCAACGGTCGTAGAGAAGCGGAAGTCATCTGACTTTGACGTCACGACACGTGACAGCCGGTGGCGCCACGACATGGCCATGTAGAAGAACGTCCGGCGGAAGCGGCGGCCCAGGAAACAGTAAAAGAGAAAGTTGGCGGTGGAATTGAAGACCTTAGCGATCTCACTGATGAGCGTGAAGATGATGAAGAGCTTGAAGTTACACTTGAACTCGTAGCACAGCGAGTCTTCGATAGCCAGGAATGGGTAGGCGAAGAAGAAGACGAAGGTCACTGCGATGACTGGCAAGGTCAGACGAGCGCCTTGGTCTTTCTTGCCCATCTGGAGAACAGAAAAGAAGACAATAGAATTTTGATTTGTTTTGTTTTGTTGTGTTGAGCTTGATTGTGTTGTGTTGTGTTGTTGTGTTGTGTTGTGGTGTGGTGTGGTGTGGTGTGGTGTGGTGTGGTGTGTGTGTGTGTGTGTGTGTGTGTGTGTGAGAGAGAGAGAGAGAGAGAGAGAGAGAGAGAGAGAGAGAGAGAGAGAGAGAGAGAGAGAGAGAGAGAGAGAGAGAATGTGTGTGTGTGTGTGTTTGGGGGGATTTATTTTCATCATCCTCTGTTTGTTTTTCAGCTACAGCTCCAAGGTTCGCCAGTTGTGAATGTTTGCATGTGTATGTAAACTTGTTTCCCACCATACAGGTTGCTGAGTTTACTCTATTTCTAGCAAAAAGTACTATAGCAATAACTATCATCTAACTATCATCTAATAACTATCATCATCACTGGATCAGATTTTGTCTGAACCATGGTTACTTTTCAATATTCTGTCACAACTAATAAGTCTGATAACTCAGTCTTTGTAGTATGTTAAGTTAGTTTTATTCAGAAGAGTTATCTACCTTTATTTTTAGTTGTTTGATTTTTCTTGCTAGTGTGTGTGTGTGTGTGTGTGTGTGTGTGTGTGGTGTGTGTGTGTGTGTGTGTGTGTGTGTGTGTGTGTTGACATGAAAGTAGGACAGTGATGATGTATAGTATAATTATGTTCTGATGTGTTTGATACCCTCAGTGCTGCTGTGCACTATATATATATATATATATATTATATATATATATATATATATATATATATATATATATATATATATTATGTGTGTGTGTGTGTGTGTCTGTGTCTGTGTGTGTCTGTCTGTCTGTCTGTGTCTGTGTGTGTGTTCTGTTATGTGTGATACCGATCAATCTTGGCAAAACAATACTTTGAAAAAGTGAGGGAAAGTAGAAAATATCAAAGTCTGATCAAAGACCACCACAGCCTTAGCACTGCAGTATAAGTCTTAGCCACTTCAAACCAAGACATACCTGCTGACTCTTCCATTTGGTGCATACTAAAGCTTCACCCGGTGACCTAGGGTCAACTGAGCATCAGTTATCATTCCCACCTACAGAGATATCATGTACATGCTGCTTTGAATTTTTTCCCCATGGCATACCACAAGGGTTCTTCTAAGTCACTTCTCTTTTCATTTCTTTCTTGTCCTAGTGCTTTTCTGGGATGGTTTTGTAGCTCTAGTATTTCGAGATTGTTAAGGAAATGGTTGGTGAGTTATAATATGTGTAAGAACTCTCTTTTACTGTTGTAGAAAGTGGGGTTTTCTTAGAAGTAAGTTTGGTATGAAGATGAGATATCCAAACATAAAAACATTGGTGAGATCAATTTCTCTTTGTGGAAAGTGGATTTTCTTAAAAGTAAATGTGGTGTGAAGATCGATGAGATATCTTAAACGGGGATGGGATAGCCTAGTGGTCAGAACATTGCGCTCGCAATTCGACGACCTGAGTTCGATTCCCGTTGGAGGGGGTTTTTCCCCTGGAGTTAACATCAGTGCTGACTCCACTCTCCCTAAAAGTCTTTCAGATGAGACTGTAAACTGAGGCCCCGTGTGCGAACGCACGCAGAACATCTTGTGCACACGTTAAATCCTGTTCCGCTTTACGTAAGAGTAGGCCATTGTGTGCCGGTGGGAACAGATGACAGTATTTACACAGCTGCATACGCACGGGGACTGGATGAAAAAAAGCACATGAGCGCTTATCCTATTATCCTCGATATAAAAGAATAAAATAAAAAAATAAAATAAAACTGAAAACATTGGTGAGTTAAATTTATCAAGGCTATGATTATATGCATCTTACTGCGACTGCTACGTATATTTAATAAGCATTATGAGTTGTTGATATGGTAGTGATCGGGTGGTAAGTAGTTTCCCTCCCATGTGTTCGGAGCGTGGCAATCGCAGCGTCGTGTTTCTGTCTGGGGACACACCTAACCTGTGATATGAATTGTGCGATGCTCTGTTCCTTGGGTCGTAGGCCTAGTCGAAACCCCTCCGTTGCACACACTTAGTCCTTCGGATGAGACTTTAAACCGAGGCTCCGTGTGCGAACGCACGCAGAACACCTTGCGCACACGTTAAATTCTGTTCCGCTTTTCGTAAGAGTAGGCCATCGTGTGCCGGTGGGAACAGATGACATTTAGAAAAGTGCATACACACGGGGACTGGATGTAAAAAAGCACAAGAGTGCTTGTTCCATTATCCTCGATATAAGAGAATAAAATAAAATAAAATAAACACTCTGCCTTCGAGGTGAAATGATATGCAATCTCTTTGTAAAGCTGTCATATATTTACTGTCTGGCTGTGCCGTGTTTCCGAGGTTTGAGAGAGACGGGACATTAAATAGTTATTAAGGCTATGGAGTTTAAGCGAAAAAAAAAAAAAAGGCCTAGAAGAAAATTTGCGTTCGAATTTTTTTTTTTTTAATTCATGAAAAAAAAAAAATGGAACGCTTCACGAATTTGCGCAGAATCTTCTCTGTATCGTTCCAATTTTAGTATATGTACTGCTGACGCAGCACACTGTACAGAGGTCTAAATTTTAATATATACCCCACAGGTAATGTGAAACGCGTTTTTCGGATGGTGTTTACTTCCCTTTACTGGAATAGGAGAGTTACCATAGCCTCAAATTTAACTTCATCAGCCATATCAGATTTATTACAGCAAGGTTTACAAGTAATAACACATAAACTCTTATGTTCCAAAAAAATTAAGTCGGAATAATTAACAATAAAACACAAGACCCTCACAGAATACCTAACTGTGTAGTCGAACCCAACCGGAGGTACCAACATTCTAAGCCACCAGGCAGCAGGGGTTTGTCACCAAACGATCGTGGCCGTTTCTGCACATACAAGTGCGAAAGCGGGGGTGGGTGTTGGGTGTCGACTTGTTAACTGTCAATCAAATGAAAACTGTTTTGACTCATATCGTCAACCAACATGTGATGTTATAGCCAGGTTTGTGGGGTGGGTGGTCTAGTGGATAAAACATGATTGCGTCCCATCTTCACCAGGGTTATGTCCCATGTGCCTTTCTGTCGATCGTGTGGTTACGCACAAGTAACGCGTAAAGCCTTTTAGTATACGATGTTTCAACGATATACAGATTTACTTACTTATTAATAATTTATATTTGCCACATTTGCCATAATCAAATTAGGAACCAAGTTGGTACAAGATAGGAAGAAATCGACCAATCAGAACACCGATTCCAAAATATATAGTCACTGTAGCAATTTAGGGCAGACAACCATGCGTGTGTGGGGTGCTTAAGGAGAGGTGGTACCTTTGTAAACCTGGCAGTAGCATCCTTCGGGATGGACGGGAGCACTGGTCCTCACTTGGCACTCAACTCTCACTTCTGGGTCCGGGTCCTTAACCCACCCACACCCCGGTAACCGCTTCTACTGGCGGGCGAAACGTTGTGAGGGGCTGGTGCATTCTTACCCACCAGTAGGAGTCTTGGAGAGGAGATGGGCGCCACCAAGCTTCCTCAAGCCCACTGCAAGGACATGATGAGAAAAACAAAACAGAAAGACATGCCGGATCGGTCGAGGCCCGGATCAACAACGACCGCGCTACCCACTGCAAGCCTCCAGGGTGGGAGTGACAAGTGTGCTACTGGGGCAGAACCAACTCTAAAGCTTCCAGATAAAGGGGCAACCATTGGTACATGGAATGTAAGGACTCTGTACCAAACAGGAAGAGTACAGGAACTTACACATGAATTACAGAGGTATAAATGGGACATCTTAGGGCTTGCGGAAGTCAGATGGATTGGCTTCGGAGAAACAACCACGCAAGACGGCCACAAAATATGGTACAGCGGAGAAGAGAAACTACATCAACATGGAGTAGGCTTTATTGTCAGGAAAGAGATTGTGTCAAGCATCATCAGCTGCACACCAGTATCCAGCAGACTCATCTCAATCAGAGTTTCTGCAAAACCCCTGAATCTCACCATCATCCAAGTGTATGCTCCAACATCTGACTACGATGATGATCAGATAGAAGAATTCTATGAAGAACTTGAAAACGTCATCTCCAAAACGCCCCAAAAAGACATCCTTATTGTGGAAGGCGACTGGAATGCTAAGGTGGGACCTGATGCCTATGACACCTGGGCAGGAACCACAGGACGATTTGGACTGGGAGAAACAAATGACAGAGGACAGCGGCTGCTGGAATTCGCAAAGAAGCACAAACTGACTTTGGCTAACACACTCCACCCTCACAAGCCATCCAGAACATCAACCTGGCACTCACCAAATGGTCTGATTCATAATCAAATTGATTACATTCTGTCACCCCAAAGATTCAAATCCAGCATAAACAAGGCAAACACAAGAACATTCCCAGGAGCTGACATTGGCAGTGACCACGACCTTGTACTTACCACCATCAGGTTGAAACTGAAAGCAAAACAACAGCCAAAAAGCCCACGCATAAGATTCGACCTGGAAAAACTCAAAGACCCAACAGTGGTTGAGATCTTCCAAGCCAACATTGGAGGAAAGTTCGCCGCACTCACAGCCATCGACAATGATGTGGACACATTGGCCAACAACATCAAAGAAGTGCTAACGACAGCAGCAGAAGAAACATCAGGAAGAAGCAGAACAAAGAAACAATCCTGGGTGACAAATGAGGTTCTTGACCTCTGCGACAAAAGAAGAGAACTTAAAAAACAAAAGTTCACAAGTCAAGAAGCTTACAAGAAGTACATGGACAGCCACAGAGAAGTGAGGAAAAAGATGAGAGAAGCCAAAGAAGGGTGGATAGAAGAACAATGCAACAACATCGAAGCTGGAATGACCAAGGGAAACAGCAAAACAGCTTACGACACTTTGAAAGCACTAACGAAAACCACACAGCCTAAAGCCTCTGTTATTGAAGACAAAGAAGGAAATCTTTTAACGGAAAACAATGCCATCCTCCAACGCTGGACAGAATACTGTGAGGGATTGTACAACTACCCAC
>CM060330.1:51298966-51310865 GCA_030674155.1 Stramonita haemastoma
GTCAATGTTCTTGTAAGTTTTCTTAAGCGTAGGTGTTCGAATGCAACTGGGCACTTGTCTCTGCATGCACGTGTACATGTGTGTGTGTGTGTGTGTGTGTGTGTGTGTGTGTGTGTGTGTGTGTGTGTGTGTGTGTTAGTGTTAGTGTTAGTGTTGTTTAGTGTGTGTGTTGTGTGTGTGTGTTGTGTGTGTGTGTGTGTGTGTGTGTGTGTGTGTGTGTGTGTGTTGTGTGTGTGTGTGTGTGTGTGTGTGTGTGTGTGTGTGTGTGTGTGTGTGTGTGTGTGTGTGTGTGTGTGTGTGTGTGTGGTGTTGTGTGTGTGTGTGTGCGTTTGTGTGTGTTGTGTGTGTGTGTGTGTGTGTGTGTGTGTGTGTGTTGTGTGTGTGTGTGTGTGTGTGTGTGTGTGTGTGTGTGTATGTATATCTCTGTCTCTCTCTCTCTCTATATGTGTATGTATATATATATATATATATATATATATATATATATATATATATATATATATATATATATATATATATATATATACCGTATATATTTGAGAGTATGTGTGAATGTGTGTGCCTGCGTGTTTGTGCATGTGTGTGTGTGTGTGTGTGTGTGTGTGTGTGTGTGTGTGTGTGTGTGTGTGTGTGTGTGCGCGCGTGCGCGCGCGTGTGCTTGTACGTGCGTGTGTTTGTGAGTATAAGTGTGTAAATTCATATGTGTGTGTGCGTGCGTGCTAAGAATCAGAAGATCAGCTAAGAATCTCGACTAGGTTACAAGGAAAGGGGACGAGAAAGGGCAGAGAAAATCTAGAGAAAACTTCGAAAGGAATAAATGTAGATAGAAAAAAAAGATCTCATCAGTCATAATTATTCTGTTGGTTTTGTTTTAGATCCATGCCGCTTATCTTACATACATACATACATACATACATACATACATACATACATACATACATACATACATACATACATACATACATGTATACATGTATACATGTATACATGTATACATACATACATACATACATACATACATACGTTCATACATACATACATTCATACATGCATGCAAGCAAGCATGCATTCATACACACATACACACATACCTACCTACCTACCTACCTACCTACCTACATACAGTATACATTCATACAAACACCTCTAGTCGATGACACATTTTTAGATCTAAACAGAAATGAAGTATTCGTTTGATTGATCAAAGCTAGTATAACACTAAAAATAAAGAAATAAACCGAGATCAAAGCAAATGTCGAAGTGAACTTTAGCAATAAATCAACAAAAAAAATCCACCTAAATATATAAAACAATTGAAGTGTTTGAGATAAGCAAAACCCAGAGGACACAGATTTCAAAGTCATATGCAATACCTGAAATCAAGAATGAGGACAGGACACGATTTTCAAAACAACAGCGAAGAATTTACCGTTCAAATTTGATTAGATCTAAGCCTTTGCTCTTTAAACATAAGGCCACAAGAATTCGGTTAAATACAATGAAAATGTCACGAGGTGACTACGTCTATGGGATTGATAAATTAAAAAAAAGCGTCTATGAAATCAAAATATCTATTGTTCACCTTGTCTTACTAAAGAACAAAATCAAATAATATCTCATTTCCAATTATGTTAGAACTAGGTTTAAGACAAAGAACTAAGGTTAAAATATCGTCAGTGCTGAAATGACATCAGCCTGTTAAAAAAATTCCGAGTGAAGATTTTCTTTTCTTTATTTCTTTTATTCCGTTTGCCTTAGAGTAATGAACAAGCAGTCCTCTTTTACATCATGTCCCCGTATGCATGAAGTTCTGTAGATTTTTCATACATACGTACGTCCATACAAGCATACAATCATGCATACAACATACATACATACATACATACATACATACATACATACATACATACATACATACATACATACATACATACATACATACATCTCCATCTCTCTGTCTCCTGTTTTTCTCTCTGTCCGTCAGTCTGTCCGTCTATCTATCTGTCTCTCTGTCTGTCTGTCCGTCTGCCTGTCTGTCTATCTATCTAGATAGCTGCCTGTCTGTCTGTGTGTCTGTCGGTCCGTCTAAACGTCTGCCTGTCTATCTATCTGCCTGTCTGTCTCTCTGTCTGTCTGTCTGTCTCTCTCTCTCTGTTTCTGTCTGTCTGTCTGTCTGTGTCTCTGCTCTCTCTCTCTCCCCCCCCCCCCCCCCCCCCCCCTCTCTCTCTCCTTCAATAATGATATGTTGGCTTACCTTCTTGGTGCTTCAGTTATTCCATAAACTCATTCTAAGCATCCCGACAATACACTAGTTAACACCAGGCAAAAACACTCCACATAGACAGCTAGCACTTCGTGTATAGATCAAGCTGGACTCCATATCACATCGGATTTTCCCTTCAAAATTCTTGACAAGTCGTACGTAGAAGCTGCGCACTGATAATAATATAGTGTAGTGGATCCTGCTGAATAAGTTGAACGTGACAGAGCCCATCCCTTATGAAAGACACTTTTGTGCACAGACCAATTTCAGCAGCCTTCTTTGCATTGATCGGATTCTGTGTTGTGTGTATGAACTGATCTGCCTACAGTGGAATGAATCTATTTTGTAAAGAAAACGAGAAACTGCCTCCCACACGCAATTTCCTTTTCGGAATCACCATTTCGTCACCACAGCACTCCTTATGCAAATCCACCCTGAAGTGACTTTGGCTACAATACACAGTTAGAATGTTATGGATTGTATGTCAAGACTTCTGGGGTTTTGTACGTTACCGTTGTCCCTCTGCATCATGATTTTAAAATTTCTGAATTCTACTTTGTGACTGGTAAGATGGGTATGAGCTTATTGAGTATAGGTGTTTTGATTCGTTTTTAGAAGACATAGCACTGTATGAATTACATGTATCTTTATGATCCAAAATAAACATTATTAAGATGTGGTGACTCACTGTCGATGCATCGCTTCCTATTTTGTGCCTTTCTATGTGGTATATCATGCTCAAGTTTTTTTGTTTGTTTTCTTTTACCTGTCAGAGTTCATTTAATTAAAATTGTACAGTCCAGCCAAAAACGAAAGATACATTACGGCTTAAATATCGTTCAAACATCAAAACTGAAAACAAGCACACAAAGATAGATAGATAGACAGACAGATAGACAGATAGATAGACAGACAGATAGATAGATAGATAGATAGATAGACAGATAGATAGATAGATAGACAGACAGATAGACAGATAGATAGACAGACAGATAGATAGATAGATAGACAGATAGATAGAGATAGATAGAGATAGATAGATAGATAGATAGATAGACAGACAGATAGACAGATAGATAGACAGACAGATAGATAGATAGATAGATAGATAGATAGATAGATAGATAGATAGATAGATAGATAGATAAATAGATAGACAGATAGATAGAGATAGATAGATAGATAGATAGATAGATAGATAGAGAGAGAGAGAGAGAGAGAGAGAGAGAGAGAGAGAGAGAGAGAGAGAGAGAGAGAGAGAGAGAGAGAGAGAGAGAGAGAGCATTATTATTTAAAATCTGAGAGAACAATGGCTGACTAGTTTGTTGTGGTCACTCAAGCTATCAAACCGGGTGGCGTATTTTGCTTCTTTAAAACGTAGCATCCAGCTCAACATAAATAGTTAAAGTCTTCCACAAACATGTAACTATTTTTTTTGGGTGGTGGGGGTGGGGGTGGGGTGGGGGAAGCTAATGCCCTGTACATTCTAACCCCCCCCCCCCCCCAAAAAAAAAAAAAATGTATACACTTTAGACTCAGCACATTTTAGTCGTAAGCTACATACAAACTTTTGGTACTACTTGTCTTTCAATGTAACAGCATAGTGCAGCCACTCCACCCTTAGGGTGTTGGGTGCCTGACGTCAGAGACGACTTGCGTTTCAATCAGCTGACAGTGCCTAAGACCGCCATCTTTCTGAGACCAGTATGGAAACACTGCGGTGACAGAAAAGCTAATTCGACACCTGTAATTATTCCTATGAAAACATTCTCGGAATCACAGGGGAATATTGATGCCTGTAGCATATGTAATCGGAGAGTATTAATCGTAAGAGTCGTTGGTAGTGAATTAAACGTGACGTGTTGAAATGAATATTCTTCTTAGTAAGTTCAGACAGCAATTATTGTTGTTTGTCATATGAGTAAAAATGGGTTAGGCTGCTGGTAACTAAGTACCTGACAAGTCAGGATCAGTGCAAGCGACTTAATCGAGGAAGAAAACAGTTATCTTTTAATTCTCTCTCTCTCTTCTCTCTCTCTCTCTCTCTCTCTCTCTCTCTCTCTCTCTCTCTCTCTCTCTCTCTCTCTCTCTCTCTCTCTCTCTCTCTCTCTTCCCCCCCCTCTCTCTCTTCCCCCCCCTCTCTCTCTAATAAAAACGCATCAGATGGGAGGACAACATCAGCGAATAGACAGGGCTAGAACTCAACAAAAAACCCTGAGAAAGGCAGAACAGAGAGAGGAATGGAGGGAACTGGTTGTCAAGTCTTCAGGGGTGCCCCCCACGGTCACCAGACTAAAGGATAGATAGAAAAAGTAGAGTACATACAAAAAGGCAGGAGTATAACACGAGATGGCAGACAATCGAAAAGAAAGAAGTGACAGAAAGTAAAGGAACAAGGCGGGAACAAAGAAAAGTGACAGAAAAGATGAGACTATAAACCGAGGCCCCGTGTGTGAACGCACGCAGAACATCTTGCGCACACACGTTAAATCCTGTTCCGCTTTTCGTAAGAGTAGGCCATCGTGTGCCGGTGGGAACAGATGACATTTACAAAACTGCATACACACGGGGACTGGATGTAAAAAAAGCACAAGAGTGCTTATCCCATTATCCTCGATATAAAAGAATAAGATAAATAAAGAGTTATATTACACATTTTCCAGAAAGTGGGGCTGCTATTAAATAACTCATGGGTGAGAAATCAATATAAAAACCAAGAAAAGAAGGCCATGGTACGATTCATGATTAAGGGGGAAACCCCAACTAATATACACGCAATTCTCGGCTAGAAGCAATGGGAAAAAAAACAACAACTCCACCTACACGCAAGTCATGATTAAGACAAAACAAATCCATTCACACAGTTTATGGTGATAGACGTTAAAAACATCATACAGACAGTTTATGATGACAGACGTTAAAAACAGCATACAGACAGTTTATGATGAGAAAAACATCATACAGACAGTTTATGATGACAGACGTTAAAAACATCATACAGACAGTTTATGATGAGAAAAACATCATACAGACAGTTTATGATGACAGACGTTAAAAACAGCATACAGACAGTTTATGATGAGAAAAACATCATACAGACAGTTTATGATGACAGACGTTAAAAACAGCATACAGAGAGTTTATGATGAGAAAAACAGCATACAGACAGTTTATGATGAGAAAAACAGCATACAGACAGTTTATGATGAGAAAAACAGCATACAGACAGTTTATGATGAGAAAAACAGCATACAGGCAGTTTATGATGAGAAAAACAGCATACAGACAGTCTATGATGAGAAAAACAGCATACAGACAGTTTATGATGAGAGACGTTAAAAACAGCATGCAGACAGTTTATGATGACAGACGTTAAAAACAGCATACAGACAGTTTATGATGACAGACGTTAAAAACAGCATACAGACAGTTTATGATGACAGACGTTAAAAACAGCATACAGACAGTTTATGATGACAGACGTTAAAAACAGCATACAGACAGTTTATGATGAGAGACGTTAAAAACAGCATGCAGACAGTTTATGTGACAGACGTTAAAACAGCATACAGACGTTTATGATGACGACTTTAAAAACAGCATACAGACAGTTTATGTGACAGACGTTAAAAACAGCATACAGACAGTTTATAATCTAGTGCTGACTCCACCCCCCCAAAAGTCTTTCAGATGAGACAAATAAACGAGGCCCCGTGTGTGAACACACGCGGAACATTTGCGAACACGTTAAATCCTGTTCCGCTTTTCGTAACAGTAGGCCATCGTGTGCCGGTGGGAACAAGATGACATTTACAAAACTGCATACACACGGGGACTGGATGTAAAAAAGCATATGATTGCTTATTCCATTATCTTCGATAAAAAAAAGAATAATGAGAGATGTTAAAAACAGCATATGCATGCAGACAGTTTACAAGGAAGAACCTTAAAACAGCTTACACAAGTCTACATTAGTAACGTTAAAACATCAAGTTTATAGTGATAAATTTCGAGTTTTGTCTCATGAACTGTTTTATACTGCTTGCATTGTGTTCATTCATACTTATATCTTTTTCTCTGTCGGCGGTAAAAGGGGTTATGGCACACAACCCTCCTACATCCCAAAAATAACTGATAGAAACTCCATTGCTCAGTGACTCGGTGCCTTGTAAAGAGGTTTAACATGATTTATTCCTATTCTTAACTTGATGGTGCAACAATCTATTTCACATCCACACCACACACACACACACACACACACACACACACACACACACACACACACACACACGCACACACGCACGCACAGCACGCACGCACGCACGCACGCACGACACACAACACACACACACACACACACACACCACGCACGCACGCACGCACGCCACCACACCCACACACACGCACGCACACACACACTTACACACACACACACACACACACACACACACACGCACGCACGCACGCACGCACGCACGCACGCACGCACGCACGCACGCACGCACGCACACACACACACACACTTTATAGGGAAACAAATACGTATGCAGACTGAAAAAAAATGATGGGCGGTGGTGCTCTTGTAGTAACACCCCCTTCCCAGGGAAAAGAGCCCGAATTTTATGCGGAGAAATCTGGCGTGACTCAAAATGATATACAATACATTGCAAAACTATCACACCCTGTTTTAGCTATAATACTTTAAAAAAAATGTATATCACTCTCAGATTGATAAACTCGAACATATCTTAGATTATATCAAAGTGTAGCTTAGTTACATTATGTAAAGGATTTGCAAAGATACATATCCACATATCTCCCAGTGTATGTATGTGTGTGTGTGTGCGTGCGTGCGTGCGTCCGTGCATGCGTGAGTGCGTGCGTGCGTGCGCGCGCTCGCGTGTGTGTGTGCGTGCGTGCGTGCGTGCTTGCGTGCGTGCGTGCATGCATGTGTGTGTGCGTGCGTGTATGTGTGTGTGTTTCTGAATAAATATCAATTCTATATGCCTGTCTACCCGTTTGTACGTACACATTAACTTTCAAAATCTAAAGCATCGTAACATAATAATGTTCCAACACAATACAAACAATATAATACCATACCATGCAATAGAATAGAATAGAATACAATATAATGCAATGCAATACAACACAACACCATACCTTACCAATACAATAAACACGCAGCTTAAAACAAAAAAAACGCCCCAAACAGTAAACTAACCACAATACATTACAATACAGAACAAGCAACACACAAAAAGGAAAGAACATTGACCCTGAAGTCTAAAACACAGAGGAGAATTACTTTAAAACGAGGTGGGGATTAGCCCGTCAAGAACTGTTAACTGAAACAAAAACCCAGAGGAAAAGCGTTCCTGAAACACTGGGAGAGCTTGCATTTCTTTAAGCAGACATACTGAATCGAAAGGCAAGATTACCCTGTCAACCATCGTTACGCGGAAAAACGACAGTAACAAATTCTGAAAACACAAAGAGTGCTTGAACTCCATAAGGTGGCGTGAGTTAATTCCTCCCAATGCCAGTCAGGTTTTGTCTTTCAGTTCTTACTTTCTGTAGGTTTGTTTTTATTCTTTCAGTATACGCTAAATCTTACCTAAGTTTAACATACTATGAATTTCAGTTTTAGTTGTTCGTTTCCAGACATGAACATAGAAGTTTTGAAAAGTAGTATTAGTATTAGTATAAGTAGTATAAGTAGTAGTAGTATAAGTAGTAGTAGTAGTAGTAGTAGTAGTAGTAGTAGTAGTAGTAGTAGTAGTAGTAGTAGTAGTAGTAGTAGTAGCGGTTGTTATTGTTGATGATGTTATACTTGAGTAGTGGTAGTAGTAGTAGTAGTAGTAGTAGTAGTAGTAGTAGTAGTAGTAGTAGTAGTAGTAGTAGTAGTAGTAGTTGTTGTAGTAGTTGTAGTAAGTAGTAGTAGTCGTAGTAGTAGCAGCAGCAGCAGCAGCAGCAGTAGTAGTAGTAGTAGTAGTAGTAGTAGTAGTAGTAGTAGTAGTAGTAGCAGTAGTAGTAGTAGTAGTAGTAGTAGTAGTAGTAGTAGTAGTAGTAGTAGTAGTGTATGTTTTTCAAACATACAACTATTTACTATGAGTAATGTTATAATTACATGAATGACCATGGAGAAATTTCTAATGCATTAAAGGGTTTAGTGGTAGCTATTAATGCAACATAAAATAAAAATAAATAGATCAATAAACACTTAATCCTGTTCAGTAATAGGGAGACTACTTGTGCTGATAGCTTAATTTGTCTCCTTTTAAATAAGTTTCTTCCCTTTAACTGTCAGTTGGCTTGTGAGCATACTTTAGGACTTTTTGTATCACCAAACTGAGTTGACCATTTGTGCTAACGCACATTATGATAAAGAAGAGATTCACGCTAAAAGAGAAGGTATTATAAAAAGTTACTTCAATGTGATTCCTGAGCCTTAGGAAACATTACTGTATATGGAATGAATGTAGCTTGTCCTTGCTCTCCATCCATTAGACCATGAGTGGTAGTCTAGCTGGGTACTAGTTTTTCAGACGAGAAGATAAACCAAGGTTCCGTTTGTTACACGTAATTATATAGCGCATGTAAAAGAACCCACGGCAACAAGAGAGCTGTCCCTGGCGAAATTCTGTAGAAAAAAGCCACTGTGTAGGGAAACAAATACAGTTGCAGACAGGAAAAAAAGATAATGGGTGGCGCTGCTTTTACGGCGACGCGGTCTCCCCGAAGAGAGCAGTTCCACTTTCACGTAGAGAAATCTGCCGTGACTTAAAGTGGTGTAAATGTAAAAATGTAAATGAAAACAGTAAAGAATGAGGTCTTAGGTGACGGGAAGAAAAAAAAAAAACGAGGGAGAAACTGAAGAGTTAGAAGATGGAATTCCCAGCACAGAATTTCTAGAGGGTGAGGATGCTATTTATACTGACAGGCCCCCTCCAGCATCCCTACAGGGGAGGTAAATCTATGCAGCCCTCTGAATCCAATTAAATTGAGGGATTGTCAGCCTCCTAACTCCGATGTGTCTGCTCCCAGCATGTTCTGTCAGTCCAATTGTCGGGAATTTACACCTGGTAAGATTAGATTTTAAAGACGTTATAGCTTGAGTAGATACAAATAGGTAAATTCAATCCTGTTTGCAAATGCACAGAGGCCATTTTAAACATACCTTAAAGCCTGTTTTCTTTTTTGACAGAGTAGGTTATATGTGCGGGTAAGAATAGATGATAAAATATAAATAAGAAAAATGCATGCACACTTTAACATCATTGCTGAAGAACATTTTTATTGGTATGGAAAAACAAAACGGATGCGTCTGCAAAAAAAATTATCACTAAAACAACATAATTACATAGGTATACCTTAAGAAAGCAATCCATATGATTATACTTGGAGATTTTAACCTGAGGCTCTACAAATACAAGGGTGTACACTCCTCTGCCCTCTCTCTGTCTCTGTCTCCCTTTTCTTTGTCTTTGTCTGTCTGTCTCTCTCTGTGTCTCTCTGTGTCTCTCTGTCTCTGTCTCTGTCTCTCTCTCTGTGTCTCCGTCTCTGTCTCTTCTCTGTCTGTCTGTCTGTCTGTCTCTCTCTCTGTGTCTCCGTCTCTGTCTCTGTCTGTCTGTCTGTCTGTCTGTCTGTCTGTCTGTCTGTCTGTCTGTCTGTCTGTCTGTCTGTCTGTCTGTCTCTCTCCTCTC
The DNA here is from genome assembly GCA_030674155.1 of Stramonita haemastoma. Taxonomy (NCBI): domain Eukaryota; kingdom Metazoa; phylum Mollusca; class Gastropoda; order Neogastropoda; family Muricidae; genus Stramonita; species Stramonita haemastoma. The sequence continues at coordinate 51,308,936 of CM060330.1, forward strand.
TCTCTCTCTCTCTCTCTCTCTCTCTCTCTCTCTCTCTCTCTCTCTCTCTCAAGTGTTTTTTTTCTGTGTGAAGGTTTTGCTTTAGTGGTATCTCCTGATCTAGTTACAGTGCTAAACAAAATTATAATCATTATTCCAGTAACGGTATCCTTCTTTTATTACTTAAACAAACATTGGAAAGGTGTCGTACGTTTTAGATTACAAAGCCTGTAGCTGTTTTAGTGTATTGTAGCAACTGCTTTTTTCTTCTAAAAAAAGGATGAATAAAATAGTAAAAAGAAAAAAATAATCACACACATACACACATAAGCGTGCACGCGCGCACGTATACACACACACACACACACACACACACACACACACACACACACACACACACACACACACACACACAGATTGATTGTTTGATTGCCCAATTCTTCTTGTCCTGTTTAAAAAGAGAGGACTGGATATTAAAAAAAGATTTGCCACTGTTCAAGAAGTTTTATATGACTCTTAGCAGTTCATATCATCAGTTGCTGAGGTTATATATACCTCTCCAATAAGGCCTGTACTGTATGTATGTATATATGTATATATATATACATATATATATATATATATATATATATATATATGAGAGAGAGAGAGAGAGACAGAGACACAGAGAGAGAGAGAGAGAGAGACAGAGAGAGAGGATAGGTGATGGTTTGAATGCGGGTGTGTCTATGTCACCTAGTAGTGAAGAACATTAAACAAAACAAACAAAACAAACACACAGAGAAAATCAAACGTTAACACGTTAGCCACTAGTTGAACTGGGCTAAACCTTAGACTGAACGTGTAAACACTGTTGCTGCGCACGTGCAAATCGTATCTGAGTTGCTGTAGCCAAGGTGAATATGTTTTCTCTTTTTTACTTAACAATCAAACAACCAGTGACCTGCATACAGAGAGGATCAAGTTGACTGCTGACCAAGGGAAACAGAGAGGGCTTGACCATCAACACAGCATTTTTATAAAGATTTTCTACAAGCAGAACTTGTGAGTAGATTTAGTTTTAAGTAGATGCAGATTAGTATCAATACCATTTAGGTATTGTTTTGAATTAAAGAAAACAACTATTTTGATCTGTTTTACAACTACTGCCAAGAAATTGTGATGTGAGCAGAAGGCATAGACACAGTCCACCCACAAACATCTTGTTTAGTTTCTCTAAGGTTCCAGTTGTGTTGTGGACCAAAATCACGAATTGATCAATTGTGGTGGTGGTCTTCAATTTTACGTCTCTTCACAAAAAGGGACATTAGAATTGATCAGTTGTGTCACGACATGGATTTCTACTACAGTGTCAAAAAACCAGAACAATTTGGGGGGGGGGGGGGGGGGGGGGGTGTTAAATTTCAAAGTTTTAAAAGCCATGTGTTTGTTTTGCACAAAACTACATTTCATTAAAAAAAAGATTTGTCATGATAGTTACGAGACTTTTGGTGTGAGCTAAAACTAAAACGAAAGCTTTACGCATGTTATGATGCATATGCGTAAGTGACAAAACCCAATCCACTGCAGTACTGTAATCAAAACCTTTTTTGTGTCAGCCTCTGTTTTTTTTTCAACAATTCCTGCAGCAGAGTTATAGTGGGGCCATAGTATCGTGCTCTAAGACCATACTAGTCCTCCAGATGAGACTATAAACCGAGGCCCCATGTTGCGAACGCACGCAGAACATCTTGCGCACACACTAAGTTATTGTGTGCCGGTGGGAACAGATAAAATTTACAAAAACTGTATACACACGGGTACTGGATGTAAAGCACATGGGTGCTTATTCCATTATCCTTGGTGTAAAAGAATAAATAAATAAATAAATACTAAAGTAGTTTAACTAATGTCGGGTCTTTTTAGAGACCAGTGTATTGTATGGTGATCTGGCGCACTTGTTGATTAATGT
>CM060330.1:51310965-51320965 GCA_030674155.1 Stramonita haemastoma
ACACCACTCAAGTCACCGATTCCTTGAGAAACACCAGTCAAGTGTACGATTCCTTGAAAAAACACCAGTCCAGTGTACGATTCCTTGAAAAACACCAGTGTCAAGTCATAGATTCCTTGAAAAACACCAGTGTCAAGTCATTGATTCCTTGAAAAACACCAGTGTCAAGTCATCGATTCCTTGAAAAACACCAGTTAAGTCAGCGATTCCTTGAAAAACACCAGTGTCGGGTCAACGATTCCTTGAAAAACACCAGTAAAGCCACCGATTCCTTGAAAAACACCAGTCGAGTCACCAGTTCCTTGAAAAACACCGGTCAAGTCAATGATTCCTTGAAAAACACCAGTGAAGCCACCAATTCCTTGCAAGACTACACCTTCAAGTCACAATGGGACTTCCGCCACATCCACACAGGTAAAACAAACTACAGATATCTGTTACATTTTTTTTTTTCCTGTCTTAAATTTGTGTTGTAGTAAGTCGTAATGCGTTGTATTATAATGCATTGCATTGCACTGCATTCCATGGTGTAGAACATTTTCAGTCGAGGCAAATTTCTCTGCGCAAAATTGGGGCTGCTGTTCTTGAGGAGAGCGTGTTGCAACAAAAGCAGCGCCACGTATTCCTTCTAGTTGTCCTTTCTGCGCGTGCATTTGGTTCCCTTTGAATGACTATTTACGAGAGAATGTTTCGCCAGGAGAAGGCCTCTTGTTGCTGAGGGTTCTTTTATGTGCGCTGAATGTGTGTTGCTCAGCGGAGTTAGGTTTATCGCCTCATGCAAAAAAAAAAGCAAACTAAAAATTTTAATGGTTGGATGAGAAAGAGGGGGGAGGCAAAGATTGGATTCAAACCGGGAGTGGAACCCACACTTTTCATTTTCAAGGCGAGTTACCTCTAGGTTACAGATAAAACACGCGTGTGTGTGTATGTGTGTGTGTGTGTGTGCGCGCGTGCACTGTGTGTGTGTATGCCTGTGTGTGCAGGTATACACAAGCTATTGACTATTAACTTTCTTTGTGCAGAATCATGGTGTCAAGGCTGTTCCCCTCCTAGGTACTTCAATGCCTGAGGACGCGGCACGAGCAAGTGGAAAGACGTAAGGAGGTAATACGCCCTGTCGTTTGTTTTTGTCGTTGCGCGTTCTCCAACCGAAAAATCGGTCATTAAGAATCTATTATAAACTTGAGGTATAGACTTTTCCATCATACTTAGGAATTTCCTTGTGCGCTTGAAAATATTCAGTGTTTTTGCGCTAGGGTAAACAAAAATATCTGCATTTATTCAATGAAATTTTTTTCGAGACAAATATCTTAGATTTCATTGCCACTTCATTTAAATGGGACAGACTTCTGTTTCTGTCTACCTCTACGTTCCGCATTTTCGACTTTGATATGAAATTCTCGATCTGGATTACGTAGTAATCATTCAGCTTGTTGTTATGGCAGCAACCTCCCCCCCTATCTCTAGCTCTCTGTGTCTCTCTGTGTCTCTCTATCTCTGTCTCTCTCTGTCTTTCTCTCTGTCTCTCCCTCTCCCTCCCTCCCTCTCTCCCTCCCTCCCTCTCTCCTCCCCCCTTCCTCTCTCCCCCCTCTCTCTGTGTCTCTGTCTCTGTATTTCTGTCTCTCTCTGTCTCACTGTCGGTCTCTCTGTCTCTCTCTCTGTCTCTCTTTCTCTCTCTCTCTCTCTCTCTCTCTCTCTCTCTCTCTCTCTCTCTCTCTCTCTCTCTCTCTCTCTCTCTCTCTCTTCTTTCTCAATCTCTCTCTCTCTCTCTCTCTCTCTCTCTCTCTCTCTCTCTCTCTCTCTCTCTCTCTCTCTCTCTCTCTCTCTCTCCCTCCCTCCTCCTGTCTCTCTCCCCTCCCTCTCTCTCTCTCTCTCTCTCTATCTCTCTTCCCCCTCCTCTCTCTTTTTTTTCTCTCACCCCCTTTTGATAACGCGCATATCGCTGAGGCAATAAGATAATTCACACTTTAATTTACACCATTAATATTTAATACAATATCTTTCAACTGAAAGCAATACTAATTCTTAAACAAAGCTCTCCCTCTTCAGGTTCCAGTTTCGCCATGAATGACCAGCGGTCAAGTCATCGATTCCACAGGAGACATACAAGTCGCCAGTTCCACAGAAAGCGTTCGAGTCACCAGTTCCACAGAAAACATCAAGTCACCAGTTCCACAGAAAACATCAAGTCACCAGTTCCACAGAAAACATCAAGTCACCAGTTCCACAGAAAACATCAAGTCACAAGTTCCACAGAAAAACACCATAAAGTCGCCAGTTCTACAGAAAACACCAAGTCACAAGTTCCACAGAAAACACCATAAAGTCGCCAGTTCTACAGAAAACATCAAGTCACAAGTTCCACAGAAAACACCATAAAGTCGCCAGTTCCACAGAAAACATCAAGTCACAAGTTCCACAGAAAACACCATAAAGTCGCCAGTTCTACAGAAAACACCAAGTCACAAGTCCCACAGAAAACACCATAAAGTCACCAGTTCTGCAGAAAACACCAAGTCACAAGTTCCACAGAAAACACCATAAAGTCGCCAGTTCTACAGAAAACATCAAGTCGCCAGTTCTACAGAAAACACCAAGTCACGAGTTCCACAGAAAACACCATAAAGTCGCCAGTTCCACAGAAAACATCAAGTCACAAGTTCTACAGAAAACACCAAGTCACAAGTTCCACAGAAAACACCATAAAGTCGCCAGTTCTACAGAAAACACCAAGTCACAAGTTCCACAGAAAACACCATAAAGTCGCCAGTTCCACAGAAAACACCAAGTCACAAGTTCCACAGAAAACACCATAAAGTCGCCAGTTCTACAGAAAACACCAAGTCACAAGTTCCACAGAAAACATCGTCGCAAGTTCCACAGAAAACATCGTCACAAGTTCCACAGAAAACATCGTCACAAGTTCCACAGAAAACAAGTCACCAGTTCCACAGAAAACAAGTCACCAGTTCCACAGAAAACATCGTCGCAAGTTCCACAGAAAACATCAAGTCACAAGTTCCACAGAAAACATCGTCACCAGTTCTACAGAAAAAAAGTCACAGGTTCCACAGAAAACATCAAGTCACCCATTTAACCCAACACCTGTCAAGCTCATAGTTCCATAGGAGATCGAGACAGCACCATCAAACAAACCATTCTAATGGAGACAACACCAAGTCACTGATTCCACAGGAGACACCATCAACTCTTCAAGTCAACAAGACAACACCATCACGTCCTCAAAGCAACAAGAGACAACACCAAGTCATCAGTATTCTAGGAGATAATATCGTCAATTCATCAATTCTCCAGGGGACAACACCATAAAAAGATCAACTCTACAGGAGAAAACCCCACCAAGTCATCAATTCCACAGGAAACACCATAAAAAGATCAACTCTACAGGAGACAACATTCTGTCATCGAAGCTGTTCCCGTCCTAGGTACTTCAATGCCTGAGGACGCGGCACGAGCAGCCAGAAGCTTAGACCCAAGGTACCAGTATGTCTTGTTCTCTCTCTGTCTCTGTCTCTCTCTCCCTCTCTGTCTCTGTTTTTGTATGTCTGTCTGTCTCTTTCTCGCTCTTTCCCTCCCATCTGATAAGTTTTTCTGTCACTAAAGCAATAGAATAGTTCAAATTGTAGTGCACATCAACATGACTGTAATAAATTTGATTTAAGAACAATAATTGATTCTTATTCAAACCTCTTCTGTTTTAGGCCCTATTGCTGCCATGAAAAACCACTACTCAAGTCAGTGATCACAGAGGAGGCACCTGTCAACGAATCTGGAGACAACAAGAAGTCACCGGTTCCAGAGGAAACATCAAGTCACCAATTCCACAGAAAACATCGTCAACAATTTCAGAGGAAACATCAAGTCACCAGTTTCAGAGACAACATCGTCACCGATTCCAAAAGAACATCGAGTCACCGATTCCAGCAGAAACTTCGTCACCGATTCCAGCAGAAACTTCGTCACCGATTCCAGCAGAAACTTCGTCACCGATTTTAGCAGAAACTTCGTCACCGATTCCAGCGGAAACTTCGTCACCGATTCCAGAGGAAACTTCGTCACCGATTCCAGAGGAAACTTCGTCACCGATTCCAGCAGAAACTTCGTCACCGATTCCAGCAGAAACTTCGTCACCGATTCCAGAGGAAACTTCGTCACCGATTCCAGCGGAAACTTCGTCACCGATTCCAGCGGAAACTTCGTCACCGATTCCAGCGGAAACATCGTCACCGATTCCAGCGGAAACTTCGTCACCGATTCCAGCAGAAACTTCGTCACCGATTCCAGCGGAAACTTCGTCACCGATTCCAGCAGAAATTTCGTCACCGATTCCAGCGGAAACTTCGTCACCGATTCCAGCGGAAACATCGTTACCGATTCCAGCGGAAACATCGTCACCGATTCCTGAGGAAACATCGTCACCGATTCCAGCATCGTCACCGATTCCAGCGGAAACATCGTTACCGATTCCAGCGGAAACATCGTTACCGATTCCAGAGGAAACTTCGTCACCGATTCCAGCGGAAACATCGTCACCGATTCCAGAGGAAACTTCGTCACCGATTCCAGCGGAAACATCGTTACCGATTCCAGCGGAAACATCGTTACCGATTCCAGCGGAAACATCGTCACCGATTCCTGAGGAAACATTGTGTCACCAATTCCAGAGGAAACATCGTCACCGATTTCAGAGGAAACTTCGTCACCGATTCCAGATTCCAGAGGAAACTTCGCCACCGATTCCAGAAGAGACAATAACATCATCACCATTTCCAGAGACGTCAGACAACACCATCAAGGCACGGACACAACAGGAAACCTGTCAAGTCACTGATACCTTGGAAGACTACACCAATAGTCACGGATCCAGCATAGACAGACTTAAAAAAAACAAAATAGAAAGACTTAAAAAAACAAACCAACTTTGAAGTCGACGCCCTCTTCACCGTGAACAAGCTCTTCACAGCCTCAACGTGGGGGTAAAAATTATGTAAGTGTGTGTGTGTGTGTGTGGTGTGTGTGTGTGTGTGTGTGTGTGTTGTGTGTGTGTGTGTGTGTGTGTGTGTGTGTGTGTGTGTGTGTGTGTAGTGTGTGTGTGTGTGTGTGTGGTGTGTGTGTGTGTGTGTGTGTGTGTGTGTGTGTGTGTGTGTGTGTGTGTGTGTGTGTGTAGTGTTGTGTGTGTGTGTGTGTATGTGTGGTGTGTGTGTGTGTGTGTGTGTGTGTGTGTGTGTGTGTGTGTGTGTGTGTGTGTGTGTGTGTGTGTGTGTTGTGTTTAATGTGTGTGTGTGTTTAGTGTGTGTGTGTTTAGTGTGTGTGTGTTTAGTGTGTGTGTGTTTAGTGTGTGTGTGTTTAGTGTGTGTGTGTGTGTGTGTGTGTGTGTGTGTGTGTGTGTTGCGTGCGCGTGTGTGCGTGTACGCACGCGATAAAGAAAGGAGCTTCAAAACCTCAAAACAGAAAATGTTTTTACGATTACAAGTAAATGGTATGTTTTTGTGTAAACAAAAGTAAGAAAGCGATATTTCAGCCCTCAAAGTACTCGGCCCTGTCAGTATTTTCCCCCAATTATTTAGCACAGCCTGCTCAGTTAATAGCGGTAAATATTCCTAACAAAATCATGAAATTTTATAAACAGATGAACTCACTAAGTTGATGTCAGAAGTACGACATTCTTTCTTAAAGGGTGAGGAAATCATCAAAGCGTAAAGTACAGTTTCATCAGATTTAAAAACAATATTTACAGTTTTTGTCAAAGGCAACGTCAGAATATAAAAGCTGTTGTCAAGTTTAATGTAAGAATATAAAGCTTGTGTCATATGTAACTTAAAAGTTATTATTCGAAAATAAAGCTTGTATCAAAGTAAACATTAAAATAATTACAAAGCTTGTGTCAAAGTATACCATAACACTTTTTTCGAGTTATGTGATGGCAACAAAAAAAACCTATTCCTAAAATGTTGAACAAGTTGAGGTCAAAAGATAAGTGGCTGATTTATTTGAGGAATAAGTTAAGTTAGTTTGATGTCGAAATAATTATAAACTGTTTTTGTTATTGTTTTAGCCTCCTATTTATTTAAGTAGTTATAAGAGTATAGCGTTATTTTCTTTAAAATGAGTTTTTTTTCATCAACATAAAAAATACATTTTTTCGTGGCATATAATTTTGTTCTAAAGTACAAATTTCTTTACTTACCTGTCAACTAATCTGTATCGATGTAATTGGTTTATTGCCTTATGATATCAAAGTGTAAAGCTCTTTTTTCCATATTCAGTTAGTTGGTACATAAAACATACCGTTCTTTCCTTCATATTTAGTTAGTTTATATCAATGTGTAAAGATCTTTCCTTCCTACTGAGTTGCTATCAAAGTAAAATGTCTTCCTTTGTTATACGTTCAACTTCACCTGTTCCGTCGTTTAGTAGACCGATTTTGCAAGCAGTTTCTTCCTCTCTTCACAGTTCTTAGTTTGCTGTAGTATGTATTTCCACTTAAGGTCAATCCCCTCTCGGATCTTGTCTTCCCATTGTTTTCTCTGTCCGTCTCTTTGACTCCCTCCTTGTATTGTCGTTCCAGGGGACTTTGTTTGGTCATTGTATTTGTGTCCTGGGATACCATGGAGGGAATTTCAGATTTCGAATCTTCAGCGGATACTTTAGCTCCAAGTTAAAACATAATTGAGGAAAAAGTAGTGAGGAAAGACAAGTGCAGACAAGTGAGGAAAGACAAGTTACAACACAAGATAGGAAAATGATTCCGAACCATCATTGGAGTACGCCAAGGATGTCTGCTTTCTCCCACCCTCTTCAACACCTGCTAAGAGAGAATAATGGCTGAAACACTTGAAAACCACGACGGAACTCTCAGCATTGGAGACAGGATGATATCGACGGCCTATCTGGAAAAGTGCACGAGTCGGAAAACCTAGCAAATCAACTTCATGAAGCCTGTAAGGCATACAGCATGCAAATCGGCATAAGGAAAACCCAGTTCAGGATAAACGGTACCAGTGATATCGGCTCTAACAATAGCGTACACTATTGAGACCCCATTATACTAGCTGGCGTCAAAATTGTTTATAGTTTCTTTTCACATTTCAGTTTGTGGTAATGTAAAAAGAAAAAGTAACTTTTCAACTTTTCGTATGTTGAAGATATGCAATAAAAGTCCTGTAGTGAACACACGAAACAAATCAAAGGAATTTGTTGTAATTGATTGCTTTTAAAATAGAAATGGTCCAACAGTACTATTACTGGCTTTCAGCGCTATTGTGGTGTAGTTCCTAGATGCAAAAAATCTAAATCTCCAGTTCCTAATCAGAAATGCTCGTTCAAAACAGACAAGTAATGAAAGCACCTGACTGGAGTGTACAGTTAGGGGAAGAGTTTATGTAAAAAAATAAATGTTTTTTGATGTCGCAAAGCTTTGTAAAATTATTGCGGGTATACCACAAAGCAAGAAATCGATACTTTTCCTGGACTTTTCTGCGATATCCAGTAACAGTTTTTTTCAACACAAAATTACTCTTGTGCGTTTTTAGGAAGAGTAACTTTTCCTAATAGCTACTACCTCCCTGCAGTGCTGTTCCCTTGTGCTGCTGCTAACACTTAATTCTAACCCCAGTTCTTGCCCCATACCGCAAACCCTAACAGCTGACCCTGTTGGATCTAACCTTAACACTGACCTGACTGACTCCCTTCTGCGGTATGGGGACACAGTTGTATAAGGGAACAGCAGTAAAGGGAAGGAGTGGCATAGAAAATGTTATTCTGTCAATACCTGTGATGGAATTTGTGAGACTACTAGACACGAAGGCAAACCAGCCAGTCTTAAGCTAACAGCTGCTAGCTGTATTGCAGGAAACAAAAATGTTTGATGTAGGGTAGTAAATTAAGTGTAGCTATACAGTATGCAACTAATGCGTTTGCAACAATATTAAAAAATTTTCTTGCTGATAAATTTGAATACGTTGGTCAATCTTTACTCTGGCCTTGTAGATTTGACAGCACCGCTTCCTTGCAAAAAAGCCAGTAATAGGACTACTTTTCATTGTCTTCTTCGAACACTCCGATAGCAAATACTGTTTGTCATAATAATGAGCAAAAATGCGTAGCACTGTTGCTAAGCGCCGGACAAGCCAGGCCCAGCGCATCCGACTTAAGTATTGGAGAGAACTTATATTTTTAAATCTTTCTGGAAAAAATAGACAGAAACGACCAATAAAGCAGAAAATTGACAAAAAAAAACATGATAGGACGAAAAGGAACAAATCAGAGCAAAGGAAATTGACAGAAAAGAGGGAAATCCTAACACAGATTTCCCAGAAGGTGGGGATGCTATTTATACAGACAGGCCCCCGGCATCCCCATGGAAGAGGGATGACTATTAGCACTTAAGAACCTCGGCGTTGTCCATTTTATTTGGCCCGGGAGAAAATATTTTTTTGTCTTTATGGGATAAAAACAGAATAGACCAAGAAGGCAGAAAAGACAATATGGTATGAAGAAAAACCAAGGCGGCAGAACATTGACGAGAATGTGACAGGAAGAAAAGGAGCAACGGAGAAACTAAGGAAAGGAAAGAACCAAGGAAATTCCTAAACAGATTTTCAAGAACGAAGGGGATGCTATATATACTGACAGCCCTCAATCCCCCCCCCCTTCCCCCCCTCCCCCCCTCCCCTTCACATAGGAGAGGGAGGGCTATTATCACTTAAGAATCTAGGCATTGTCCATCCACTGCAGAAATGAGTCCAAGGATCTTGTATTGTCTATCAGAGCCATGTCACGCCCATAGGTTCTTAGATATCTTGATGCACCAACCCGCTCCAGGAAAACCATATGCGGAACCCAACATTTCCATCAACGGGCAAAGACTCCATGCGATTGACAAGTTCACCTGCCTTGGCAGTACGCTTTCCCGCAATGTAGTCATTGACAATGAGATCAACGCCAGACTCGCCAAAGCAAGTGCTGCCTTCGGCAGACTCCACAAGAATGTGTGGGACAGAAGAGGCATCACCTCCATGACAAAGATCAAGGTCTACAAAGCTGTCGTACTCACCACCCTACTCTTTAGATGTGAATCGTGGACCGTCTACCAACGCCACGCCAAGAAACTAAATCACTTCCACACCACCAGGCTGAGGAAACTACTTGGCATAAGATGGCAGGAAAGGGTACCAGACACAGAAGTCCTCACTCGTGCTGGGCTCCCAAGCATCCCTACCATCTTAATGAAAGCCCAGCTTCGCTGGGCTGGTCATGTAGCCCGCATGCCAGACTACAGATTACCCAAGAAGCTTCTGTTTGGTGAGCTCCAGTGCGGCAAGCGCTCCCATGGAGGCCAGAGGAAAAACGGTTTAAAGACACTCTAAAGGCATCACTGAAGGCCTTCAACATCGACCCGTCATCATGGGAGCAGATAGCTTCAGACAGAACCAAGTGGCGAGCCACTGTTCACGACGGTGCCCGCCAACATGAAAGTGACAGGAAAGCTGCTGCAGAGAAGCGCAGGCAGGACAGAAAGAACAATGCCTTGAAACCCCCGGCACCTGCTACCATTCCCTGTCCCCACTGCAGCAGAACTTTCCAAGCGCGGATTGGGCTTATCAGCCATCTCCGCACTCACCGATGATGACCTCCCCACCCCCCTCCAGGATGATCGGATGGTCCTCGTCGCTCCGACGGACGAACAAGAGAGAGATATCATCGATTTGTTTGCTAGTCTGCCATGGGTTCTGTTGCCGTATTTTTGCTGCCTATCTGTACATAGTTTAGGACAGCTATTCACTCATAATTGTTTTTTTCTTTCCATTTCTGCTTAAGGGGTAGGTAGCTTGAGGTTCTTAAATTTTTTTTAAACCCGATTTCTGTCCATAATTGTTTTTCTTCTTATACCTAAATTTCTAGCAGTTTTTAAGACTACACGTACTAGACAACAGGATTTTCTTTGAATTTTATTTAACATCAGGGCATAAAATAAGTT
>CM060330.1:51327271-51329771 GCA_030674155.1 Stramonita haemastoma
AAAAATAAAACACCCACATGAGTGCTTATTCCGTTGTCCTCTACATAAAAGAATGAATAGATAAAATAAAGAAATGAATTAACAAAATAATCAAAATATATGTGAAACTGTAACTACACACTGAATTAGAGAAGTGCCTGTAGGGCCGATTAAAAAAAAATCTGCCATATGGATATCCATGATCCGATCCCAGAGGGTTTTATTTCCCTCTTTTAATAAGACAAAACAAACTAACTGTTAAGCTTAGAACGGATTGCCATGGATAAAAAAGTATCATCACACCGCTTTCAAAACACAACAGTGTTTAGATGTAGACCTTGGCACTTAACTAAAATCAATAACTGACAAAAACAGAAGCTGTTTGCTGTTTCATATTACCACGATTGTTACAAAAAAAATAACCAAAGAAGTCACAAAACAATTTTGTATGGAATAGATATACACTTTCATGACCTTCACCTTCACCTGTCCAGTAGTCCTGCAGACCGTGGGGGGAACCACTGAAGATTTATCAACCAGCTTCCTCCACTCCCCACGGTCCTCCGCCCTTCGTAGTGGATCGCTCCATCCAAGGTCAATCCACTCTCGGATGTTGTCTTCCCATCTCTTCCTCTGTCTGCCTCTGCGTCTCCCTCCTATTACTGTTCCCTATAGGACAGTCTTGGCCAGTCCAGATCTTTTTTTTATAGTCATCCCCTAAAGTCATATTTTGCTGCTATATTCATGATGGGCAAAACATTAACGAAGTAGTAAATAATAGAGCAGACAGATGAACAGAGACAGAGAGGCATACAGACAAACCCAAGAAAGAAACACCCAGACAGACATGCACACAGGCAGACAAAAAAAAATCCTCACAGATTGAGACGAAAGCAAAAAAGACAGTGTGAGATACAAAAAATAAAAATAAAAAGATGGATATAGAATACAGGGTATCTGGGAAAAACAATGATGTCGGCAGACTATCACGCCATGCTACCAGGAATAGCCTGATAAATGAAGCAGACAGAGACAGAGAGACGAAGACAGAGAGAGAGAGAGAATATCAGAGAGACACAGAGAAAGTGAGGAACAGAGAGACACATAGAGAAACAGAGAGTCAGAGAAACAGACATAGAGACAGAGAAACATACAAACCCAGAAAAAAGAAACACCCAGACAGACATGCACACAGGCAGACAAAAAAAATCCTCACAGATTGAGACGAAAGCAAAATAAGACAGTGTGAGATACAAGAAAATGAAAGAAAAAAGAGGGATAAAAGAATACAGGGTATCTGTGAAAAACAATGATGTCGGCAGACTATCACATCACGCTACCAGAAAAAGACTTGATAGATGAAGTAGACAGAGACAGAGAGAGAAGATCACAAGCGAGAGTGATGAACAGAGAGACACAGAGAGTGATGAACAGAGAGACACAGAGAGTGAGGAATAGAGAGACACAGAGAGTGAGGAATAGAGAGACACAGAGAGAAACAGAGGATCAGAGAAACCAAAAGAGAGACAGAGACAGAGAGACATACAGACAAACCCAGAAAACAACACGCAGACAGACATGCACACAGGCAGACAAAAATAAAACCCACAGATCCACAGATAGAGATGAAAGCATAAGTGATAGTGTGAGATACAATAAAAGAAAAAGATGGATAGTAGAATACAGGGTATCTGTGAAAAACAATGATGTCGGCAGACTATCACGCCACGCTTCCAGGGATAGCTTGATAAATGAAGTAGACAGACAGTGAGACAGAGAGAGTGAGGAACAGAGAGACAGAGAGAGTGAGTAACAGAGATAAACAGAGAGAAAGAGAGGGTCAGAGAAACAGATTTGATTTGATTTATTCTTTTATATCGAGGATAATGGGATAAGCACAGAGAGACAGAGAGACATACAGACAAACCCAAGAAAGGCACTCAGACAGACGTGTACATGGGCAGACCAGAAAAAAAGCTTAGATAGAGACGAAAGCAAAACAGACAGTGTGAAATACAAAATAAAAGAAAATAAAAAGATGGCTAATAGAATACAGGGTATCTGTGAAAAACAATGATGTCGGCAGACTATCACATCACGCTACCAAGAATAGCTTGATAAATGAAGTAGACAGAGACAGATTGACGAAGACACATAGAGAAAGAGAAACAGAGAGAGTGAGGAACAGAGAGACACAGAGAGAAACAGAGGGTCAGAGAAACAGACAGAGAGACAGAGAAACATACAGACAACCCCCCCAAAAAAACCCAGACAGACATGCACACAGGCAGACAAAAAAATCCTCACAGATTGAGACGAAATCAAAATAAGACAGTGTGAGATACAAGAAATTGAAATATAAAAAAGAGGGATAAAAGAATACAGGGTATCTGTGAAAAACAATGATGTCGGCAGACTATCACGCCACACTACCAGGAATAGCTTGATGGATGAAGTCTGCGCGTGAAAAGAAATGTATACTGTCACTGCAAATTGCATCCAAGAGCAAGCCAAGGAGGAC
>CM060330.1:51339771-51342271 GCA_030674155.1 Stramonita haemastoma
ATGACTGATGGACCCTGGGAGTTCAGCTTTGAAATGTACCAGTATCCATCCTAGAGTTATTCATTTTGTTTTCAGCTTCAACCATGATAGACCCGCAAAAAGACACCAATGCCGAAATGGAGCTAGTGAATAAGACAACAAAACATGAAAAGACATTTCTGTTATCTAAATGAAATCAATCACGTAACCCCTAACTTCATCAGATATTTCTTAACTCAGTTTTTTTGGTGAATAATGAATATCTTTTGACACAAGAAGTCTCCCATAGTTAAGCACTTAACGCGTCCTTCTAAGTGTCAGAAAGGGTGGATGGCTTGCGTCGCTACTACTACTACTGCTGCTGCTGCTGCTGCTGCTTGGGTTTGCTGCTTGCTGCTGCTGCAACGGTGAAAGGAGAGGGGATGAAAGCAGCAGCGCTGCAGCGCGCCAAGAGAGTGACGTACGGCAGTGTTCATTTGTCGGCGACGAAGTGTTTGTGACGTGTGTGCGTTTTGTGCTGTGTCCTGTTACAGGGGGTGCATAGTTTGTACGTTCCTTCGGAGGATTTTCTTTCTGCTGTTGTTTGCTTCTTGTTGTTGTTAGTTTGTTGTTGGGTTTTTTTACATTACGTGTTGTGGCGGTTGTGGTAGCACTGTGGTGAAAGTGGGATTAGTGGTGCTTGAGTGTGCTAAACTTTGATGTTTTTAAAAAAAAAAATTGTTTCAATTTCTTTTTGTTTGTTTTTATTATTGTTTTTGTTGTTGCAATGATTGATTTTGTGTTTTGGCTATGTATCTATTGATATTGAAAAGTGCGTATTTTGTTATTGGTGGTATTATGCATTACTTACATAATTCATCGGAATAATAGTTAACTATTAAGGTTTGCCTTTTAATCTTAATACCACATAGGTTGGTTTTCCATCTTCCCCTTTTTCAAGGAAACAGTGTTCACACTTTTTTCACTCTTTTCTTTCTTTTTTTTTAATTATTATTTTAGTTTTTCTATCTGCTTTTCTCTTTTTTTCATTCATTAACAAACCATTATTGGTCTTTTTATAGAAAGGATATTTCATACACTTGGCGTTTTATTTTAGTAAATTTTAGACAGAATAGGAGTTATGTTTTAAGATAATGTCTACACAAACTGTGGAACAAAACACACAAAAAACCCAAACGGAAACAAAACACGGTTTGTTTCAGTTTTGTTTTCATGCCATTCCGTAAAAAAATTTCCCCTTTTCCCCAGATTTCTTTTTCTGTGTGCAAAATAGTGTTATCAATGATAGCCCAGGAAGCATATATGAGAACATTTGTCTTTCGTATCGCTCACACTTTCGTAATTTAAATAGAGTTAATTGTTTATTAAAATGTACTACTTTTTTCCAAGTGCTAGGCAAAGAAATAAAGTATAAATTAAAAATAAAACAACAACAGACCTGATATGTCATAAATATAATGATGGATTTAGCTCTTAAAGTATTAAGAAATAGTTTGGTAACTGAAAATAAACAACAACTGAATCATGATAACACGTGCCTCACATGTCTCGTGTATCTTTTCCAGTCTTCGGCTAGACCTTTTAGGTTCATCAATAGTGAGATTTTGTGTATGCCACCGTTCACACACCATTTAAGTAACCACATTCCAGCTTCGGGGAGGATGTATAAACACAACATCTATATGCATGCGTTTTTAAGAAAAAAATCGCCAGTTCTTACTAACAAGAAAAAGCCTGTTCTTTTGGAAAACTTAAGTAGTTTTTAACGTGTGAGGAAGATGCTCTGAGTGCGGTTGCATACAGGCCCTTGATTTATAGTCTCATCCCAAGGAGCTTAGGGGGAGTGTAGTCAGTACTGATGCTATCTCCAGTGGAAAAAAATACTTCAAACGGGCGCTTCGGTGGTGGCTTAACTTTGGATCGTCAGATCACAAGCGCAACGCCTGCCCCCCCCCCCCTCCCCACCTACCACTCTCCCCTTTCCCCACCCCCTGAATTCTTTCGTCATGTGCTTTGATATTTAAATTTTAAAAAATCGGATTTGCACAGGTGTACGTAACTGTAATTGCATTACAGTTACATCAAAACCTCAATCTTATGCATTTTCAAATTTCATTTAAAAAAATCAATGATAATATATAAAAAAAATCATACACATACAGGCTGCAATATCATGGAGAAGCCACTTGTCTTGAAGTGAATTCATGGTTTGACGGTAACACAGGTGGTCATGTGAAATCGCAGGTTCGATTCCCATTAGAATCAAAACTTTGTCTCTATCCACTAGATATTAAGTGGGGGTCTGGGTTGCTAGTCTTTTAGGAGGTAATGTTAATCCGAAGTCACTATGAAATACATTTGGCGCACAGAGACAAGAGCATTTTTTTGAATATCTTGTATACAAAGTCACTCTCAAAAGAAAAATAAACACATAAGCAGACAGAAAAAATAAAGGAAGAAGTAAAATGGCGCTGTTCTTGTGGCGATAATGTTTTTGTTTCACTATGGAAGAGCAGCTTGG
>CM060330.1:51347271-51349771 GCA_030674155.1 Stramonita haemastoma
TTGATATTTTTATCTGTCTCTTTTGGTTTCATTATCTGTCTCTCTGTCTCTTCGCCTCTCTCTTTGTCTCTCTGCTCTCTGTCGTCTCTGTCTCTGTCTCTGTCTCTGCTTTCTCTTCTCCTCTCTCTCTCTCTTTTCCCTCTCTCTCTCTCTCTCATCTCTCTCTCTCTCTCTCTCATCGTATCGTCTCATCATCATCATCATCATCATCATCATCATCATCATCATCATCATCATGAGAACCAAAGAAAATAACGAAAGAGAGAATCAACAAGAAACAAAAGCTAGCGTAACTTATTCACACCACTATTGCCCACAAGTTTATATGTCACATAAACAGAACAGAAAGACGATGGTCACAGTTAACCCTCTGACGCACAACAAAACAACTATTGCCCTTCCCCCCTGCCCTCCCTCACCCCACCCCCCCCCCCCCCCCGACATCTCCACCGCCCATTGACCGCCAGAAGTCTCCGGCTAACTGTCGGCATGACAGCAGGCAGGGATGATAGACTCTCCTTTGGTCCTTGGGTGTCCTCTCCAACCTCTTCAGCCATCATACAAAAATCATTTAGCCCTGGAATAAGACGCCATCACTTGGTGCTCTATTGACAGAGAGGATTCTAGGAAGTAAAGTCCTTCCATGGTGATTGTATCTTTCCTCTTGTTTCTGCAAAATCTTGTTTTAAAAAAAGTTTCTATTTACTGTTAAACTGATCTTAGAAAAGTTCCGAGTTCAGTATGGTGAGGTTTTTTGCGAATGCGACCGTTTTTTGTTTTCCATTTAGTTAGGAAAATTCCGACTTTTGGAATTGAAAATATTCTGAAAGAAATTATTGAGTCTGCTTTCTTAAATAGCTTGTATGTGGTTTTTTTGTTCTGGAAAGTGTTTGTTTAATGAAGACGTCGGGGGCTCTATGGTTTGAAATCCATGTTGAAGGGTGTGTTCAATTCTACACTCAGAAGGACGTAAACTCAATGTGTTCTCGATGTTTATATTTCTCTTGCAGCTGGACAAGTCACAACACTTCAAAAGATTGATCATCTTCTAAACCATTTTAAGACCAGCGCCAAATATCAGTGACCAAGAACTGCATGACTGTTTGGAGATACTGGACATTTGCAAGGAACAAAATATTCATACGTGTGTGTTTGTGAGGTCAGGCTACTGCTTTTCATTTGAGGATTGATGGAGATCTCTTCGATGTAGTGTCCATGTGTTTGCATTTACTGTTGAAAGCTGTCTACACAAGTGAGAACTTTGTGCTAAAGCTTGGACTTTGCCTGGAGCTGAACCTGTTAAATACTGTACCTCATCGTAATGTTTAGTTTATCTAGAATTATGTGAAACAGGTACTGAAGAACAGAACTGTGAACGCATATTTTGACAAAGAGAAAAAAAACAAAAAAGAGACGACCATTTAACAACATCGCCATAACACAGAAAATAGTATTTGCTTCAGAACATTCTGACTGCAGAAATGTAATTCCTAATATCAAATGTTAATAAATTGACTGTTACTCTAAAAAAATACGTAATTCCAAAAATGATGGTAAATATCTTCTGACTTCAAAGTCTTTCTAAAAAAACGCCAAAGATTACGCCAAGAAATTTTAACAGTAGGACACAACTACAAAGTCATTAATTGCCTAAAACAGCTGAATACTTCACCAAAAAAACCCCACCAACTAGTCACTCCTGATTGTGGCGAGAGTGATTCATCACTTTTCTCTGTTTATTTTTTTTACCTCAGTCCTAATTGCCAGAACTGCTCAAGGTACAAGCAGGTTAACAATGACATTCACTGACCCAAAAAAAACCCACATCAGAAGAAATCCACACATTTGGGGGCAACTTCACACACTGTAGTCTACATCACCACCAATACGCCGCCTCTGCTGTGGGGAAACATTCAAGTGTAGCTGACTTCAATCAGCAACTCTCACCTGGATACTGTCTAACAATTATTGCTATCTGCGTTACATGTTCCAGAGATTCGTGTTGTGTGTGTGTTGTGTGTGTGTGTGTGTGTGGGTGTGCAACTCAACTACAACACCGTCCTCATTCGTAACGGTACACTGGGAATAGACCCACGGTAATTCATCTTCACCCACTATACCCTGTAGTCTTGTAAACCGTGGGGAGGCACCACTGAAGATTCTGCATCCATCTTCCTCCATTTCCCCTGCGATTCTCTGCTTTCCTTTGTTCTACTCAAGGCCAGTCCACGGCGATAAGTTGACCAGAATAAACGATCGTTGCGGCAGCTTCTTTTGCGTGTTGTTCTCTCAGTGGAGTGTCCATTCATTAAGAGCTGCTGTAGAGACAGTTCTAAGAACGTGTGTGTGTGTGTGCCTACAACAGTGCTACAGGGAAAAGAGAACAGAAGTGAAACAACAAGCCGAAGACTTCAGAGTGTTTCAAACTTCATCTGTTTTGTTGGTGTGTGTGTTTGTGGGCGTGGTTTTTTTTGTTTTGTTTTGTTTTGGTTTTTTTGTA
>CM060330.1:51359771-51369771 GCA_030674155.1 Stramonita haemastoma
GTTTAGGAGATAAAGTTGACGTATCAATCTTGAAACTTTCCACTTCTTTTTGATTTCATGCGTGCAAGAAGATAAGTAGGCATACTAGTTGGCAAAGAACGCAATAATACAGTCGATGAAACAGAGCAGAGCACAAACACCAGCATCAGAAGCAGTAGGAGAAGAAGCAGCAGAAGGAGTAGCAGAAGCAGTAGCAGCAAAAGCATCGGCATTGGTAACAGTGTTCTATGATTTCATTTTATTATTACCGTAAAATCCCTAGCATACGCCCCCCCCCCCCCCCCCCCCCCCCCTGTGCACTGATTTAGGGCAAAATTGGGGGGTGGGCGTTTGCTAGGGATAGACCCCTTTACACAAAATAATTTTTGTGCTCAACCGTGTAATTGAGTGAATACAAACCCCGAAAGCATGTTAAATTAGGTCGTGTGAGTAGAAGTGAAGGACAATAGACAAAAAAGGGATTTTGAGGCAAAGAAGGCCAACGAGTTCCATTGCTTTCCATTGTAGGTCCTTGTTTGCAATACCCTGCCTTCAGATCTTTCATCTTCCAGATAATGCAGCACACCTTTGTCGATATGTTCAGATCTAACTGCTGGTCCTTTTGACAATTTTCGTTTTTGTTTGTCTTTTCCTACTGCTGTTCAAGTCTGTCTCTGTTTTCACTCCGTTCCATGATCCTCTTCCTATCCACAGAAAATTCACGGGCACACTCCGAAATATTCCCACCTGCTTCGTTATTCAGATACTGGAGGGCTTCCAATTTGAAAGATACAGTGTAAGACTGTCGCTTCGGCATTTTGCAAAAATGGCACAGAGAGAATCGAGAACCAACTTCCGGCCATCAGGAAGCATGTCAAAGTACCGGTACGTCAGTGACAGACAAAAGACGTCAGTGGAAAAAGCATGACGTAATTTTAATTCACTTTGTTGGGGATGGGTGGGAGTGAGGAGAGGGGACAAAGAACAAGAAAAAAGAAACTCACTCACTCACTCACTCAGTCCCATGTCCCAAAGGACGTAGGGGGGACATGAGAGAAGACGCAACAGAGATCTTTTTCCATGCTCCACGATCCTGTGTGGCTAGTAGGAGGTGTTGTAGGGGTTGGGCGGTCCAGTCTTTGATGTTGTCAACCCATGATTTCTTTTGGCGGCCTCTTCTTCTCTTTCCCTCGACTGTTCCTTGCAGGATGGTTTTTGCTAGGGTGTTGTGTCTTGTGGTGTGACCAAACCACATCAGCTTTCTCCTCTTTATGGTGGAGAGCAAAGGCTCTTGGGGGCCCACACGCTTTTTGATTTCTTCTTTCACATAGTTATTGGTCTTGTGTTCTTTGTATGATATTTTGAGAAGTCTTCTGTGGCACTTGTTCTCGAATGCTTGGATTCTCCTCTCTAACTCTGCTGTCAGAGTCCATGATTCACAGCCATATAGGAGGATAGATATCACGAGGGATTTGTAAAGGTGGTATTTGGTGCCGAAGCTGATGTTGCTTCTGATGATCTTCGCGAGTCTGACTAGAGCAGATGTTGCTGTTGCAATGCGAGCTTTCACTTCATTGTTTGATGTGCCATCTTTTGAAAAAAGAAAAGAAACACGAAAAGGTAAAGAAGGGGGAAAAGATTACTTTTAGAACAGTCTGCACAAATCCTAGTGAACGTGAGCATAGCCTCTTTGAAAAAAGCAGGGTGGGCGTTTGCTAGGTAGTTACCCCTGTGCACAACTTTTGGCCCAAAGTGGGGGGTGGGCGTTTGCTAGATGGTGGGCTTATGCTAGGGATTTTACGGTAATAGCACTACCATCCACGAAGGGGACGGGATAGCTCAGTGACCAGAGCACTCGCTTTCCCCAAGCTAAGGTTCAGCAGCATCAAAACAAAACAAAGGCCACAGTATCGCCTCCTCACCTCCCAGTTTGTCTGACTGGGCTAGCAAAACAACGGATCCCTGAAGATTCCTCACTGATGGACGACTGCACGAGGTCACAGACTGGGAGTCTCCAGAGAAGGAGGACACCAGTTATCTTCACACGCAATCTCTCCCCTTCCGGAATCAATAGTAGTAGTAGTAGTAGTAGTAGTAGTAGTAGTGGTAGTGGTAGTAGTAGTAGTAGTAGTAGTAGTATAGTAGTAGTAGTAGTAGTAGTAGTATGTAGTAGTAGTAGTAGTAGTAGAGTAGTAGTGTAGTAGTAGTAGTAGAGTAGAGTAGTAGAGTAGGTAGTAGTAGAGTAGTAAAGTAGCAGTAGTAAGTAGTAGCTGCGTAGTATAGTAGTAGTAGTATTAGTAGTAGTAGTAGTAGTAAGTAATTCTAGACTAAACCCTACAGCGGTGTAATAATATCACACCATCATCAGCGTCACTGTTCCCAGCTGATATGCATGGCATTTGAAAAAAACAACCACAATAATATGTCGGGAAAGGCCGAAGTAGGTTAGAACCGGGGCGGGGAGTAGCGTAGTGGTTAGAGTGTTGTTGTAGTGATTTTCACGGTCCAGGTTCCAGTAACCACTGATATGTCAGTTCACGGGGATTCCCTCCCCCCGCCCCCCCCCCCCCCTCCTTTGAAGGTCTTATCAATACTGTACACAGTCCTACTACATGTCATTCGTATGAGGTTATAAACCAAGGCCTAGTGTGCTAATGCATGCAGAACACTCGCGCACACGTTTAAAGCCCGTTTTGCCTTTGGAAAAAGAGGATATTCGTCCCGGTAAGAATGGATGATCCCCCTCCCCTCAAAAAAAAATCTATATAAGCCCAAATGCCTTATATATACAGAAATAGATGTATCAGTATAAATAGCAGATGTAAAATTTCCAGTAGAAGCAGTGGCAGTTATAACAGTCGCAGTAGCAGCAGCAGCTCCGGCTAAAGTAATATCAGTATTTTTATTTTGCAAAATTAGCAACATCATTAACATAGTTGAAGTGGAATTTAAATTGATGCCGTTGTTCTTGTTGTTGTTGTTGCTGCTGCTGTTATTGCTGTGAAGATAGGCAAGATATTAATGATGACTGTACCTATAAAGGTTTAAATGATGATTACATGCACAAAGATAGCAAAACATCTATAAAAAAAAATTTAAGATAACCCAAGAAGAACACGACAGGTTAAAAAAGTAATCACAGAGTACTGTAGCTTTCAGTCAGACAACCCCACAGACACAAAACAGCTTTCTAGGAGAAGAAGGCAGGCTGAAGACCTCTAGAGAACAGACACTTACTGCTCTCCCCCACGCTGACTCCACGCATTGGCAAATCACAGATCCCGGGGGAATCCGCCACCAATCGATCCCCCAAAATAGCCCCAGCCCCCCACTCTCCAGAGGAAAGGAGTGATTGTCCCTTAACCCATTCTCTCCCGGCCCGGCTGCAGCTGTTGTTCAGACGTCGTTTAGCCGTGTATACAGCCACGCCGACAACTCCGCTGTTCCCGCCACATCAGCAAGATGGAGCTTAACGGTCCCTCTTCTGCAGAGACTGATGTCGTTTCTGGCCTCTAGAGACTTTGCATTCAGTATCAGACACAACGCAGTCTGTGAAGGATCTTACTCCCAAAGCTGTTTCACCACCACGAGACACCAATCTACCCATTAGATTCTGTAGGACTTCTTGTTCATCAAACGCTCAGACAGCGACTATTGTTGTCTGTGATATGGGCGAAAAATACGTTGAGCTGCCATTGGGCACCTAACAAGTCAGGCCCAGTGCATCCGATTTTGGAGTGGG
Organism: Stramonita haemastoma; assembly: GCA_030674155.1. Lineage (NCBI taxonomy): Eukaryota > Metazoa > Mollusca > Gastropoda > Neogastropoda > Muricidae > Stramonita > Stramonita haemastoma. The sequence goes on from CM060330.1 coordinate 51,363,493, forward strand.
AGATGAGTTGTTTTCTTTCTGGATGAAAGGCAGGAGAATGGACCGAGAAGGCAGAAAATAGGCGTGAAGGAGGTCACAGGAAGAAAATGAAGAACGCAGAAACAAAGAGAGGGATAGAAAAGAACCAATTCCTGGAACAGAGGCATCTAGGAAGTGGGGATGCTATTCCTACTGACAGGCCCCTGGCATCCCCATGGGGAAGGTTCTCTCAATGATCCATCAACTGTTGTTTTGCTGTATAAACAGAACTTACTTATTGCTAGATACTTCAAAGCGCTGGTTTTATAAAACAAATATTTGTGTTCTCTCTACTGCTGAAAGCATACAGAGTTTTACAAATTTGTTCATGTCCAGGAGTATCATTATAATTATGTCTCTGTTTCATAACAAAGGTTTGCTTAGAACATTTTATAAGTTAGCAAATATCCAGTGATAAGCATTGCAGTCTTACTGAATAGAAACCGAAAATGTAAGTAGATCATGATCAGAAGCAGTCGCAGAAAAATCATTCATTTTTTTCTCTCATTTGGTCTTTTATTTCAAGGATAATGGAATAAGCTCACCTGTGCTTTTTTTTTACATTCAGTCCCTGTGTGTATGCACTTTTGTAAATTTTGTCATCCGTTCCCATCGACACATAACGGCCTACACTTTTTTAAAAGCAGAACGGGTTTTAACGTGTGCGCAAGATGCTTTGCGTGCGTTCACACACAGGTCCTTGGTTTAAAGTCTCATCCGAAAGAATTTTGGGGAGAGTGGAGTCAGCTCTGATGTTAACTCCAGAGGAAAAAATCCTTTTGTTCAAGATTTGAACTCGGGTCAGCAGATCACGAGAGATGCGCTAGTAGATGTGATGCACTCTGGCCACCAGGCTATCCCAATCCCATGTGAGACAGCAACAGCTGTTAATACATCTTTCTAGGGGAAAATCCATAGAAACCATTCTTTCTATCACTCTGACCTCACAAACTCGCAGTCCACAGGCCCACTGGGTTTCATAACCAATCAGAAACAAATCATCTGTCTAAACCTGGAAGAAATGGTTGGTTCTCCATTGCCCTACTCTCTCCTGACCCCCACTGTTGTGCAGAAATCGTTCAGTGGTGTAGGACATTATCCCTAACTGTCCCCACGTCATCAGCAAGATTTAGGAGGAGGCATCTCTCCATTATAGACTGACACTTCTTTCAGTGTCCAGAGTCTTTGGACTCTGACCAACAAAACTTTCTCTCACACAGCTATCTCTAGAGCTGTCGATTATGATGTCTGGTGTACTGGATGACCGTTATAGAGCTGATGCAATATTGGTTTTTTTTCTTTTCCAACAAATATTTACTTATGTTGACAACACGTTCATTCATGGATGGACTTTTGGTCTACACTGTGAAGTGTTTGCACGTCTGGAAGTATTATTGTGATAAAAAGAGAAGTTCAACAGTCTAAAGCTAGCTTATGTTGATTCCTTTTGTCTGGAAAGTACCTTTTTGAAATATGGATGGAAAGGTAGTGAATAATAACACCGTGTACTAATGTCTTAGCATAAAGTGAGTTAATATTCAGATAGATAGGTAGGTAAAGTTAACAATACTTTATGACTGCCTGGCAAGATTTCAAATATAAGCATAGCTGTAAAAATCAACACTCATTTGCAAGTCACATATCCCTGGGGGCTACATAACCCACTTATCCCCAGTAGTCTCAGCTTTACACTCTCTGCAGGAATGGGTCTGATTTCCCATAACCCATCCTGACATCAATTGTTGTATCAACATCATTTATAAGTGTAACGACCTCTGCATTATTGCTCTCACAATGTCAGCAAGATGCATCAAATATTGTTTTACTGGTGTGGAATGACATAGCTGCTGTTCATTAGACATTTTGGTGTCACTTGCTTCAGTGTTGTCTTCGAAGCATATTCTAGAAAGCCGTTTCATCACAACTAACTTTCAAACCATCACCTGTAATGTCTGGGGTATCCACTGACTTTGAACTTCCTGCACAAAGTGTTCCCACCGGCTAGTTACATTCTGAGATGGTTTTCTTATTCAAGTTTTCATGAGCATGGTTTTTATATCGACTTTATAAAAAAAAAGTATTCTCGAAAGTGTCATCTATCATACGTCTAATCCGCAAAAGAGTCAAGCTAAAACGCCTACCATCCCTTAACCCTACTCTCTCCTGACTGCAAGTTTGGAATAAAACAATCTTTCAGCCAAGCATCAACACATAACTCAGATGTCCTCACACCATCAGCAAGATGGAAGCTTGCAGTCTCTCACAGTGCAGAGTGATAAAACTTCTGGTCTCCAGAGACTGTACATCAAGTGCTCAGACAGTGCAGTCTGTACATCTTGCTTTAAAAAAGAGGGTTTGCTATCACCAGACTAAAAACTATCGATTGGGTTCTCAGGGCAAACCCCTGACTGCTTTTTTGCTGCGCAAAATATGTACAGTTATTGTAAGATACTTGAAACTGGTTTTTTGTAAATATTTGACGTCTTTTGACTGTTGGTGAGTGTCAGAGAGTCTACCATACACAGAGAGCGTCAATACTTTTTCTGTTTCATAAAAAACGTCAAGTTAAAGTACTGTATTATACAGTGATGATATTAGAGTCTTACAGAAGAACGTCTAAGCATGCATATGAAGACCAAAAGCTATAATATCTACAAAAATGCATGTTAAAGTCAGATTCAAATCATAATTTATTAATCGTATATTTCCTTAAGGAATATGGAAAATTTGATAAACATCAAGAAACAAAATCATAGTTGATCAACTTGAGTTAACATTCACCCAGGAATTTCACAAAAAATCACAGGGGAAATAGAAGTTTATGTTTTATTAGAATATTCCAAAGTATGTGTACACGTTGTTTGTTTTAGTACACTATTTCTCATAGCATTAGTAGTCTCAAAACATTATACTAAACAGTCCTCTTTGATGAAAAAAAGATGCGTTTTATACTTCAACGTAATTAGATGGCTTTGTGAAATCTTGGTAACAGTTTTTTTTTAACCAGTTCCATTCAAGAATGACTAGATAAGCAGAGTATCATAATATGACACTAGAATCATCACTATAGCATTTTATGCAGTATCCTTTATGCACATGAATCTCTTCAAACAGACTATACTGGTAGGCAGAATGCTCCTAGGTGTGCTGACCCTGGACAATCAGACACAAACACATCAGTGATAGCTGAACCAGACACAACAACAACAGCTGTTAATTAAGTACAACTATCGAAAAAAATCCTCACCCAAATTGCAAATCTATAAAAAGAATCCTTCCTTTTAATCTGACCCCAGTGACTAACAAGCCACCGGCCCCTGGGGTTCACGACCAATCAGTCACCAATCGTCTCAGTTTCACACTGTCGAGAAGAAAGGGTCGATTCTCCATTAACTGAACCAGTGCTGTCTGCAGTCCTTGTACAGAAGCCATTAGGCCATGTAACCACCACTTCACCTTACCGCCCCCTCGTCTTCAGCTCAATGCAGCGGCAAACATTCCTCTGGTATCGACTGACTGGTGTCTGTAGAGATGCTGCATGCAATGTCTGGGTACAGGGCAAGTCTTTGTATTTCTGATCCTGAAGACCGATTACACCACAACCACCTCTGAAACTATCGACTTGCCGTTGAATGTCTGTGTTGACTGTTATATAGCTGATGCGCCAAGTCTTGTTCAGACCTTCAGGATATCTACCAGCTGTTTAGAAGACTTAATGGGTTGTTAAACATATCATACAGTTTGGGTAAGGATGCTGAGGTATTTAAGTTATATTCTAACTCAGAAAGATGTGAATGATTCCAAAACTGAGGTTATCTTACTTTCAACTCTTCAGAATTACCTAGATGATTTTTTTTTATTAACAGCATTGAATAACTAACGATTTTTTTTCTGAAATGTAAAAAAAATCTGATCAAGTCGTCATGTGTGCAGGTGAAGTTTAGAATCCATTTATGGCCGCTTTAGTAGATTTCAAGAACTAGAAAAGGCAACACAATTGTAAATCACAGATCCCTAGGGCTCCACTGCCAACTAATCCCTGGTAGTCTGTCTCATTTCCTCTAGAAGAGTGAATCTTCTCTCCCCGAAATAATTTTGTAATGACTACATCTGGTGAATAAAAATCATTTATTGACATAACGACCATTGCCTCACTATTCTCACAACATATGCAAGATGTAGCAGAAAACTTCCTACCAGGCAAGACAGATACAGCTCCTAGTCCCTAGACAGTGTCAATGTCTACTGTGCTGTCTTTGGGCCTTTGTTTTATCACAACTGCCTCTGAAATATCAGTTACATTGGCTGGGGTATTCATTATTTGCAACCTTGCTTCACAGGGTGTTTACGTTGATTGTCTACAATCTGGAATTCCTTTCTCACTGAAGTCTTTTTGACCACTAAATTCAACTTGATTCTATCAAGACACGTTTCTTTTCTTAGAAGACTGAATGCCACTACCTAAATGGTGGGCAAATACTGTTGCATACGCAACATCTCACCAATGTTCGTGAACCTTGAAGCTCTAACCGAGGAAAGGGAATTAGAGAGAAAGATTCTTCTGTCATACTTTTAGTCTGCAAAAGAGTCCAGCTGAATTTTAACTTAGATGCTGTAAGTGTTCAGCAATGTTTAAAGGGGTTTAAAGGAATATTAGTCAAACGTGTTTTAAGCAAAGTTAAAACATGATCAAACCAGGAAGTCTGCATCTGTTGCCAGTGATAAACAAAACTGAAGACAATCACTGAAGATCAAACATATTTATTGTTCACCAAAAGTTATTTAAGTCTATAAAAAGTATTCCGTTTTCCACTTTGACAGCTTACTTGAAACACACACACACATACATACATACACACGCACGCACACACACACATACACACACATACACACACACACACACACACACACACACACACACACACACACACACACGTACACACACACGTACACACACACGTACACACATACACTCTCTCTCTCTCTGTCTCTCTCTCTCTCTGTCTCTCTCTCTCTGTCTCTCTGTCTCTCTGTCTCTCTGTCTCTGTCTCTGTCTCTGTCTCTCTCTCTCTCTCTCTCTCTTCTCTCTCTCTCTCTCTCTCTCTCTCTCTCTCTCTCTCTCTCTCTCTCTCTCTCTCTCTCTCTCTCTCACTCAAGTCCCAAGGGGTTTACCAGCAATCAGTTACCAATGGTCGCAGTTTCACACTCACTTGAGGAATAGGTCCCTCTCCTCAGAACCCATTCACTCCTGACTGCAGCTGTCGCAGAAAAGTTGCATGGTTATGTATCGACCATCACCTTCCTCCCGCTCACGATATCAGCTAGCAAGATATGAGACACAAAGTTCTAGCCAGTGTGGACTGATGCAGCAATAATGGGTAGGCGCTGCACTTGTAGCGACGCGCTCTCCCCGGGGAGAGCAGCCCGAATTTCACGCAGAGAAATCTGCTGTGACATAAAGTGCAATAAAAAAAAAAATTGATAAAATAAAATAAAATAAAAGATCTCCATTCGGTCTCTATTTTCTTATCAAAGTTTGCTGTCCACTGGATTTATATTGACTTTACAATATCTTTCACAATAATTGTCAGTTATCAAGATGTGAGACGTGGACTGATGCGGTGCTGGGAATCTAGCCCTTCACCCCACACCCTTCATTTGTCCTACAGGCCCGCATACTGTGGGGTCACCACTGAAGACTTTGCAACCAGCTTCCTCCACTCCTTACGGTACTCCGCCTTCTATAGAAGATCACTCCACCCAAAGCCTGTCCACTCTCTGATGGTGTCTTCCCATTGTTTTTTCAGTCTGCCTTTTTGTCTCCTTCCTTTTTACTGTTCCCTGTAGGACAGTCTTGGCCAGTCCAGATGATCGTGTGACGTGCCTGTACCACTTCCGCTTGCGTTTTTTCACTGAAGTCAGGAGCTCTTCATATGGTCTCCAGCCAGCTCTCACGATATCAGCTGGCAAGATATGAGACACACAGTTTGTACCAGTGTGGACAGTTAGAGCATTTTGGTCCCTTGGGGTTTTTAGAAGAATTGTTCGGAGACAGTGTGTTTGTTGGCCATATTCCAGGAAACTTGTTTCACCACTATACTACCTGTGACTAGAAACATTAATCACATTTTTCTAAGATGTCTAGTGATTGTAACTTTGTGGAACAAGATGTAGCCATTGATGACTTTTTTTATCAAGAATAGGTTTGTCAGTAAAGTTTGCTTGGCAACTAGATTTACACTGAGTTTTTTTTTTGTAAAT
>CM060330.1:51382271-51384771 GCA_030674155.1 Stramonita haemastoma
ATAGATTTTTTTTTAAACCAATCTCCTCCCATTCCAAGGCTAAGCAAGCTGAAGCTCTTTGAATTATTGATGAAGAAGGAAAGTGGCAAAATCCATCATCACAACATCGATAACTATGCCTTTCAGCGTTATGATGATATTGTTCCAAAGGTGCTAAAAGGCAAAGCCATTATCAGAACATCCTTATGTTTTGTTGTGTTATGTTGATATTGCTCCCATCCGCGACAAGTGTCTGGCTTAACAGCCTTGACTCTGCCTCCATAAAGGGAGGGATAAAAATGTCTGAAGTGTTTGCATCGTTGTGTATGTGGCCAGGAACTTGCTTTGACAACGGCTACACACGCAAACTTCTCATCCGGTTTCTGTTTTCAGACTCAAGGTCATTCCCAGGCGAGATAAATGAATGAGAGAGAGAGAGGGAGGGGGGGGGGGGGGGGGGGGGGAGGGGGGGGGGAGGGAGGGGGAGAGAGAAGAGAGAGAGAGAGAGAGAGAGAGAGAGAGAGGAGAGAGAGAGAGAGAAGAGAGAGAGAGAGAGCCTCTTCTTGGTAACCTCTCAGAGCGTTTAGATAAGGAACGCCTAAAGCTACAACTGTGCAATTCTTTCACTGTAACTCTTTTCTTTATGGTGATTTTGATCTTGACACAAATAAGGAAAAAATGACATATGAAGACAAATTTTAGTTGTTTAGAAATAGATATTTGTTTTGTGATAGAAAAATGAATAATAAATTAATCACACATAAGCTACAGTAGAAAAAACAAAATATATGGATGCTTAAAGATATAGATGAGTGCACTGATTCATCATTTGCGGTATGCTACTTTCACCACAGATTTATTCTTAAATTTCCATTGAGTTTTTAATTAAGTTTCACCATTACCTTCATCTATCTCATCGCCTGTTGTTGAAGCACCACTGAAGACTCTGTGACCAACTTCCTCCACTGGTTCTCAGCTTTCCGCAGGAAGTCGTTTCACCCAAGGCCAGTCCACTCTCTGATGTTGTCTTCCCGTCGTTTTTTTTGTCTGCCCTTTTTTCTCCCGCTTTTTAATGTTCCCTGTAGGACAGCCTTGGCCAGTATAGATGTTCGTGTGACGTGCCCATGCCACTTCAGTATGTGTATAAACTTAAGTCGGGAGCTTTTTATATGCCCCATACCATTTTCAGTGAATGTATGTATGCATGAATAGATGCGTACATGAATAAATCTATCAAGGTTATACAGTATGCTTCTTCCCTTCATAAATACTTTTTTTTTCGAAATCCCCAATATTGGGTGTATGATTTTTTTTAATTGCGGAAAAGGTGAGGTCTTATCCGATAAGTTTACTAGTGAAAAAAGTGACATTTACGCTTGTTTTGCATTGATGTTTGTGTCGTATGAATTATAGTCAACAACATTGAATCTGTGTTTATATTGCAACGCATTATTCTGGAGAAAAACAACGTCCTCTCTGTTAAAAACTCCCTCTTTTCTATCCCCCTTTTTGTTTCTCCCTTTTGTTTCTTTCCTTCTTGTATGTTTTTTTCCCTTTCTGGTCCATTTCCCTGCCTTTCTTTCCCCCAGAAAGACTTAAAACCTAACAGTTCTCTCCCATGCCGAGTTCGGATGCGGTGAGCCTGACTTGTCAGATGCTTAACCGCAACAAAACGAGTTTTTTCGCTCTTATGACAAACAACAGTAGTTGCTGTCTAAGGGTTTGGGAAAGACGAAGAAGTAATGAGGCATATGTCTCAGTTGTATTTATATTTTCTTTTCTCATTTATATCCTTCTCAAAATGTCTAGGTCAATTTTGTTTTGTTTTGTTTTCATTGGCATCTTTTATTCCTGCTTTTAGTTTAGTTTGACACTTTGGACACAACATTGACACATAAAGAGAAGCCGTGATGAATTTCTAATAGAAAAGGAACAAAATCGAACCAGTAATGATCACATTAAGGACAAAACAATAAATCTTTTTGAAAAAAATATTGAATAAAATAATCAAACGAGAAACTCTTCAACTCCACGGACATTAAAATACAAAACATGAAGAAAGTAAAAACCATTTTTCTTACAACTCTAAATTAAGATTTTTGATGAAACTGGGATGAGACAGATAAAAAAAAAAAGAATAAAGACAGCGATATCATTATCTGGTTGAAAAATGAGACGTTTATAGCATCGCACTGATATTTGTTTTTTGCTGTATCCAATTGGGTCAACAAAATGGAATCTGTTTTTAGAACATTACCGTACACTGGATGGAAGAGACAAGCCTCTGTCATTGACATAAATCGTGCAGAATGTTAAGATGTGTGTGTGTGTGTGTGTGTGTGTGTGTGTGTGTGTGTGTGTGTGTGTGTGTGTTGTGTGTGTGTGTGTGTGTGTGTGTGTGTGTGTGTGTTATTTGTGTGTGTATGTGTGTGTGTTTGGATATTAATATCAAACGTTGTTTTTTGCCAATATCAAACATCGACATGAAGCATGTGGTACAAAACACCCTGGTCTAAAAGTG
>CM060330.1:51414771-51419771 GCA_030674155.1 Stramonita haemastoma
AAAGGCAATGACCGATACGAATGGTTCCAGTACCGTCGCAGCAGCCACCAGAACGTCGCCATATACAGCCCCAAGCCGCCCTGGGACTCCAACTTCCCGATTTTTCCTCAGGGGTGGTGTCTAAACACGACACCTGTGTGCATGCTGGTTTTTTTATAATTTTGTCATCCGCTCCTACCGGCACACGATGGCCTGCTCTTGCGAAAGGCGGAACGGGGTTTTAACTTGTGCGCAAAATATTCTGCGTGCTTTCGCACACGGGGCCTCGATTTATAGTCTCATCCGAATGACTGACATTTAATTCGATTTTTTCGTCAAACTGGGAAGAAAGGGCGAGGCTGGGTACGCACCCAGAAACTCACGGTTTTACTTGTTGGCAGGCGAACGTCTTAACCATCCTGCCACCTTCCTTCCATCTTTCTCTGTACCTCTCTGTCTTTCTGTGTAAGTGTGTTTGTGTGTGTTTGTGTGTGTGTGCGTGTGTGCGTGTGCGTGCGTGTGTGCGCGCGTGTGTGTGTATTCATGTGTTGTGAGTGTGTGTGTATTTGTGTGTATTTGTGTGTATATGTACATGTGCGCGTACACGTGTGTATGCACGCGCACGCGCGCGTGTGTGTGTATGCATGCGCGTGTGTGTTTCTGTGCATAAGTCCGCCCGAGTGAATTTTTCCTCACCCGGAACACCACACATGTATATATACTGCTCTTTTGATAGAAAGAGGACGTTTGCACAAGATCTATACCAGTATCCGTAAAATATATTGCCAGACTTGTTGTATATGACCAGAAGAATGTATCTTGTTTATGGCTGAAAGTTTTGACACCGAGAGAACACATAACCATTTACATGGAAGTTACGCTCTGCATCTTTGGGTAGAGGCCGTGGCTCTTTTGTTACCGAGCAGAAACAGTGCAAACATATCTATCAGATCTATCAAACAAACTTATATACGAGGCGATATAAGTGGATCGGTGGTCTAGAGGTAACGCGCCTGCCTAGAAAGCGAAAAGTCCGGGTCGGTGTGCTATAGTTCGAATCCCGTTTGGGCCCAAAACTTTTCCCCCATCCATTACACCATGAGAGGTGATCTGGGTGATAGTCTTTCGGATGAGATGATAAACTGAGGTCCCGTGTGTTATACAGCATTATCTAGCGCACGTAAAAGAATCCACGGCAACAATATGATTGTCCCTTGCAAAATTTTGTAGAAAAAGTCACTCAGGTAGGGAAACAAATACAGTTGCTTACAGGAAAAACAATAATGGGTAGGCGCTACGCTTGTGACGACACGTTCTTTCCGGGGAGAGCAGCCCCAATTTCACGCGGAGAAATCTGTTGTGACATACAGTGGCAAAAGAATTTTTTTTAGAAATAAATGAATAAAGCTTTTTTTCTGAGAGCGGTGGGTAGCGTGGTGGTTGGCATTCCTTTGTAAGACTGTATTCTGTCTGTCTCTGTCTCCCGAAGACTGGCGACTGTGGGGGCACCCCCCAAGACTTGATAACCAGTTCCTTCCATTCCTCTCTCTGTTCTACCTTTACCAAATTTTGTTCAGTTCTAGGCCCGACCATTCGCTGATGTTGTCCTCCCAATTCATCTTTGGTCTGCCTCTTTTCTTTCTCCTTGGACAGTGCCTTGCAGACTCTGTTGCGTTATACAAATATGTTTAACTAGTAGTACAGATTTTATGACAACTATTATTGATATCAGTGCATTGTGCGTAGCATTACATTGTATATATTTTTTTTATTCTGTTTTTGTATTTTGTTAAACTGTTTTTGTTTGAAAGTTACTGTTTTGTATAGCAGTGTAGCATAATTTTTATAATGTACTCCTTTGCATATCACATTTATTCACAAAATATTGTTGTTGTTGTTGTTGTTGTGCGTTCCCCAGCTTAACACTCTGGTGGTCACCCAGAATGTGCACTCTTGAATCATTTATCCAACCTAGGAATCACCGTGAGATTCGAATTGCACACTGAATGAAAAGTTTGCGTGTATGACTGTTTTTAAGTGCCTGGCCATACAGGCAGCCATACTCCGACTTCAGAGGAATTTTTTTCTCCTTTAAAGGAGAGTGCAGGTTGTTATTATGAAGAGTTTATCACGGCTGAAGGCCACATCAACAAAATGAAAATTTACAACACAACATTTTAGTGTGAGCCTTGGTAATTAGCTGACACCAATAACTGACTCAGCTTTTGGCCTGCGCCACAGAAGGTTTATTTTCGTTAAATTTGGGCTGCTCTTAATGAGGGGAGAGTAAGTAACCTAAAGAGTAGCGCTAACTTGTTTTTTTGGAAAACTCGTTTTCCTGCTTGGAAATTACTTTTCCTCATGAGAAAGGCTCTTCCCTCCCCCAATAATTTTGTCAAGGACAGTTCCTTTTTGCTGTGTTGTATTCTTGTTCGTGTGTTAGGCCTGTGCTGTATGCGGGAGCTTGGTGTGTGTGTTTGTTTTTAACTCATCGGAAAGACTAGCAGCCAGGCTCCTATTTAAGAAGTCGAGGATGGGGAGACGAAAGGAGGTGCAATGGTTTGAAACAGGGATCAAACCCTCGATTTCTTGGTTTTTATAATGTGTATTGCCTCTTGACCAGCTTTCAGCTTAGAAATCACATACACTTGCTTCAAATATTTGTAGTCATCAAAAGGTAAAAGATAGCAGAGTGGCATATAACTTTACTTAAAGCTAGAAAAACTCAAAGCTAGATACCTATGTAAAAGAGAATGAATGGTCATATTTACAAATTATACAATGGTGTAACTTAAATTCAGAAATATCTACCCACAAAGGAAGAGAAAATAAAAGGTAAAAATTAACTTGCTCCTCTTTCCATCAGCTGTTGTCCTATTTCATTTCGAAGAAAAAGGAAGGTAACACGATAGTTATGACCTGCCCTTTCCTCATGGTGTGATGAGAAAATCAAACTGAATGTTAAACACCTTCGGATGAAATTTGAAACCGAGCACTTGTGTTAGAATGCATGTAGAACATGTTGCACACATGTTAAACCCCGTTCCGACTTTCGGAATAATAGGCCATTTTAGGTTGGTAGGAACAGGCGAACCCCCCCCCCCCCCCCTTAAATGTAGACACACATGTGCCATATTTAGACGCCATCCCCGAATTTATATATATATATATATTATATATATATATATATATATATATATATATATATATATATATATATATATATATATATATATATATGAAGAGAGAGAGAGAGAGAGAGAGAGAGAGAGAGAGAGAGAGAGAGAGAGAGAGAGAGAGAGAGGAGAGAGAGAGAGAGAGAGAGAGAGAGAGAGAGAGAGAGAGAGAATGCGGGTGTGTCTATATCACCAAGTAGTGAAGGACATTAAACAAAACAAAACAAAACAAAAACATCCCCGAAGTCGTCACGCGGTTACCTAAAAGGTGAGGAAAAAAAGGTTTAACACGCAATCATCTCACCATTGGGGATCATCGGAAATCTAGCACAAGAACGAAAAAAATAAGGTAGGAAAGAGGGTATTCCCTCATGAAATGAAGCGTTGAGAACAAAAAAAAAAACAAGTATCGTTTAACACGGTAATTGCTGGCTTGATTAGGATGGCAAGAATGAAAACAAAATAACGATTGCTCGTCTAATCACTCTCCATGCCAAGAGCGTTAAGCGAGCTTGTTGTTGCAGTGGTGTGTGTGTGTGTGTGTGTGTGTGTGTGTGTGTGTGTGTGTGTGTGTGTGTGTGTGTGTGTGTGTGTGTGTGTGTGTGTGTGTGTGTGTGTGTGTGTGTGTGTGGTGGTGTGTGCGTGTATTGTGTGTGCGTTGGTGTGTGTGTGTGTGTGTGTGTTGTGTGTGTGTGTGTGTGTGTGTGTGTGTGTGTGTTGTGTGTGTGTGGTGTGTTGTTGTAAAACAAGAGCACGCGTCTGTACTTGCATGTATATACGCACATTTATATGTACGCACGTATTTATGTATGTCTGTCTGTCTGTCTGCCTGCCTGCCTGCTGCCTGTATGTATGTATGTATGTATAGTATGTATGTATGTATGTATGTATGTATGTATGTATGTATGTATGTATGTATGTATGTATGTATGTATGTATGTATGTATGTATGTATGTATGTTGATGTATCATAAAGTCAGGATGTGGCGACACAATGGGCACACATGGTGGTTTATGCACAAAGTGACACATTAATCAGCCTCAAAAACGCTAACCTGAAGAACAAAAAGCAAAATTGAAACCAACGAAACAAATAAACATGACTCTTTCCTCAAATGAAAGATCAATGGAAAACGGATCAATTAAGTAAAAACTACGACAAACAAACCTGAAAAACAAGCGTCTGTTTAAAAACACCAGGATACAAAAAGCAAGCAAGCAAAGGTTGGAAATTGATTTTGTAATGTGATTTTATTATAATCTTCCTCTTCCTCCTTTTTATCCTCTTTCTCCTCCTCAGTCTCTGAACCTAGATTATCATTGAAGGGATACAACAGCCGCGTTGGTGGACAGTTTTTGTGTTTTTGGGTTTTTTTTTACTTTTAGGCTGATGATCTGTCTTGAGCATTCCACAGCAACATTGCCGTGTCAAGACCGGTCCATTCCATGCTGTTTATATGTCTGATTTTCCATCTTTCTGCTCGTGTGTCTTCCTTCCTTATGGACAGTTTGTCTCCGCAAGAGAGCTACGGTGTGTGACGTGATCAAATGATGTCAGTCAAATGCCGTCAGCGTCCTCTTCTTTACAACAGCCAGAGAGGGGTCAAGAGGCCCGGCTTTCATTATCACCCTTTGTCACAGTGACTTACTGTATCTCGGTTCCTGCTAAGAGATATGGAGAAAGACTTCTGAATGGTTTTATTTGTGCGTGTGTGTGTGTGTGTGTGTGTGTGTGTGTGTGTGTGTGTGTGTGTGTGTGTGTGTGTGTGTGTGTGTGTGTGTGTGTGTGTTGTGTTGTGTTTATGTACGTGTATGCGTGTGCGTGCGCGTGAGTGCATATATATA
>CM060330.1:51422271-51427271 GCA_030674155.1 Stramonita haemastoma
AAATAACGTACAAAGAAAATGAGCGTAAAACAACAAACACACAGACTGTTTGATGACCAGGGGAACTGATCAATAGATAGAATTTTGGAAGGAAACAACCATAGCAACTGCAGCAACTTGGAAAATAAAAAACAACAAATAAAAAACGAAATCGACCAGCCTATGCCTTAGATTCGAAGGACGAATCACACAAAAAAACGAGAGTTCGGAATATCGGTTAATGGCAGGGCTACATTGTACTTTACTAACTTTTTCACCATTGAAAGCTCTTCGTTGCTAGAGTTGTGACGGGATAAAAAGTGTTGCAGTTGTCTGAAGTACGCTTTAATTGATGTATGTGATGATGTATGATCAAAGATCATGGTCAACAGCGCGAGTAATGACATCACGGAAATAAAGATGAATGGAGAAATACTGGAAGAGGTGAGCCAATTCAAATACTTAGGCTCCATCCTAACAAAAGATGGCACATCAAACAATGAAGTGAAAGCTCGTATTGCAACAGCACATCTGCTCTAGTCAGACTCCAGAGGATCATCAGAAGCAACAACATCAGCTTCTGCACCAAATACCACCTCTACAAATCCCTCGTGATATCTATCCTCCTCTATGGCTGTGAATCATGGACTCTGACAGCAGAGTTAGAGAGGAGAATCCAAGCATTCGAGAACAAGTGCCACAGGAGACTCCTGAAAATATCATACAAAGAACACAAGACCAATAACTATGTGAAAGAAGAAATCAAAAAGCGTGTGGACCCCCAAGAGCCTTTGCTCTCCACCATAAAGAGGAGAAAGCTGATGTGGTTTGGTCACACCACAAGACACAACACCCTAGCAAAAACCACCTTGCAAGGAACAGTCGAGGGCAAGAGAAGAAGAGGCCGCCAAAAGAAATGATGGGTTGACAACATCAAAGACTGGACCGCCCAACCCCTGCAACACCTCCTACTAGCCACACAGGATCGTGAAGCATGGAAAAAGATCTCTGTTGCGTCTTCTCTCATGTCCCCCCTACGTCCTTTGGGACATGGGACTGAGTGAGTGAGTGAGTCTAATGATAACGTTACAGGAGACTGTGAAATCTATACCTCCACAACAGATACTGGGGAACAGAAATAAGTAGAAAGCAGGAGCGGATGACATTTTTTTTTAAACCAGCATGCACACAGGTGTCGTACTTAGACACCACCCCTGAGAAAAAAATCGGGGAGTTGGAGTCCCCAGGGCGGCTCGGGGCTGTATATGGCAACGTTCTGGTGGCTCCTGCGACGGTACTGGAACCATTCCTATCGGTTATTGCCTTTCCAATGGATCATTCTAGTGGCGTGGAGAGGGGAGGTCTGCTGCATGGGTAACAGCTTGCCCTCCATACTTACTTACCAAGTCTTTGCGCTCTAAAGACTAGAGTACAACTCCATAGTCTTCCGAGACTGATGGGTGCCTTCTACTACAACAGTAGAAACAGCATCCCCACATTTTTTGTGGAAATTCTCCTTCTAGATATTTCTTCTTTTGTATCCCTCTTTTATATTTCTTATTGTTTCTTTTCTCCTACTAGCTTATTGTCTGCCTTCTTGGTCCTTCCTCTTGCGAATTTCCCCCTAGAAAGACTGAAAAGATAACTATTCTCTCTTATGCCGTAGCCGGATGCGTTGGGCCTGACTTGTCAGGTGGTTAACGGCAGGCAATGCATTTTCGTTCATATGACAGACAATAGTTGCTGCCTGAGAGTTCGACGACGATGATGAAGAAAACATTCAATGCCAAGGTCGTTGTCACCATTGGCTGTATTCATCACTTCCCTTGACCACACTCAGCAGTTTAAACCAATAAGCAAATGCATTTTTATCGTAAAGCTTCCACTAGTAGGAAGTGAGTGTGGAATTAAGCATATTTGGATATTTTTGATTTGCTGTAGCATTGTCACATTGTCAGTTATAGAGCAACGAGGCAGCGAAAATAAGCTGCAGTTGTCAATTTTTTAGATTACACTGGGAGTTCTGAATCTGTATTTTATATTCCCAAGGACCCACTTTTTCTGTCCTTTTTCTTCAGTCTTGTGTGACTTACCTCCATGCTTTTCATTGTGTGTGGTCTTTACACAAAGCACGAAAGTAAGCACACACGCAACCACCAGGATGCCCGTTTAGGGGGGATGTTTCCACCAGTCTTGACATCAGAGCCAGTTCAACTTCTTCAAACGTCCCTCAGATGAGACTGCAATCCGAGTTCCGTAGTCACGCTCCTGCTGAGCTTTTTGCAGTCATGTCAAAACCTTTTCCGTCTTTGAAAAGAAAAGTTAGCTATTTTGTGTCAGATGACAAAATTGCATGTACGTGGGGACTGGGATGTAAAACAGTACAAGTGTGTGTGTTCACTACTCTCAAACAGACAGAATTTTAATTGAATGAAAAACATGGCACATGCTATAGTCAAGTTGTTAAGACTGATCAATTTCAATCCCATGGGTCCATGAAACCGTGGGTTTGAATCTTGGTGGCAACTGAAAAATTAAGAGTAGGCATTTTTACAATCTCCAAGGTCAACTTCAAGTTCAGACCTGCAATTATTTGCACTCTAAAGATTTCGTAATTCAAATAAGCGTTTGGTGGGTTATGGAAACACACAAACATACCCAGCAAATATCCCATAAGTCGGAATGTGGCTACGTTCATGGTGGGTACAAAACGTCTGCATTTGCAAATTCTCACAATTTGTAAACCTCAGAGACCTAGCAGAACAGTAAAGAAAAAAATAATTGAAGTTATAAACTGTATTTTCTTTGTGTCACTTTTTCTCTCATCTAGAAAACAAGAAAAAAAATATAATGCATTTTTTTAGATCTCCAGTCTAGACCTTATGCTTCAGCACATCAGCACAGCAGCAACAAAAAAGGGGAGAGAACTCATCCTGTGAAACTGGCTAAAAAAAACTGTCACGGCACAAATCTGGCCAAGAATCAAAAGAACAGAGTAGCAAGTGCCTTGATGGCTTTCCCCACCAGCCTAGGGCTGTCAGATAAAGCGATTGTGGCGGTGATTGTATCACAGGGGAAAAAAAGCTTTTTTATTGTGTGCGTGCTGCCAGATTGCGTGCTGTTACACTAACCTTGTGACACACATGCAGGCTTGCAGGATTTTGTGTTGTCTGGTGAATAACCGGTGGGGATTTTTTTGTGATCTTCTAGGTCAACTTCAAGTGCAAACCTGCCAGTGCCTTAATTTGCTTCCTGTATGTACACATGCAGAAGATCAAATATGCATGTTGAAGATCTTGTGTCTCATTTCAGAGTTTAGTGCGTTACAGAAACACAAATATACCAAGCATATATTCTAAAAGTCAAAATGCCACTACCTTCATGGAGGAAAAGAACACGATTGCATATGCAAAATCTTACTTTTGGTAAACCTCGAAGTTCTAGCTAAGAAATAAACAAAAAAAAGAAAAACAGAAGTTCCAAACTGCCCTTTCTGTGTTTCAATTGTCCCTTTATCTAAAAAAAAAAAAAAAAAAATTAAAATATATTTTGCAGATTTGCAGTCTAGACCCTGTACTCTAGCAGCATAAGGACAAGGGAGGAAGGGAGGGGGGTGCGGAACTCAGCCTGTAAAACTATATTTGTATTTTGTATTTTATAACACTTTATGTCACAGCAGATTTCTCTGCGTGAAATTTGGGCTGCTCTCCCCGGGGAGAGCGCGTCGCCACAAGTACAGCGCCTACCCTTTTTTTTTTTTCTTTTACCTGCATGCAACTGTATTTGCTTCCCTATTAGAGTGGCTTTTTTCTGCAGAATTTTGCCAGGGTCAACCCCCTTGTTGCCGTGGGTTCTTTTACGTGCGCTAAATAGTGATGTGTAACACACGGGACCTCGGTTTATCGTCTCACCGAAAGACTAGCGCCCAGACCACCACTCAGGGTCTAATGGATGGGGGACAAATTTTGCGGCCCAAACGGGGTACGAACCACCGCACACTTCGACCCAGACTTTTTTTGCTTTCTAGGCAAGGCGCGTTACCACCTAGACCACCGATCCACCACAACTGGCAGTAACCTCCACAGTTCCAATCTGGCCAAGAATCCCTACCCCCCTCAAAAAAAAACAGAGCGGCAAATGCCCTGACTGGTGGTGTGTCTAGGCTACCAGCTCACGCCTGTCAGACAAAGTGATTGCAGCGGTGAATGTATCACAGGAAAAGAGCATTTTTATTGTGTGCGTGCTGTGCGAGATTGCGAGCTGCTACACTAACCTTGTGACACACTTGCTTACAGGCTTACAGGCTATCATGGCTGTCTGTCTGGTCTGAGTCACTGTTCTGCTAGAGTTGGAGCAGTATTGCGTTTCTGGAAGTTGGGGGGATTGGCTAGCATACCGTGACTTGCTTAGGTGTGAATATACTGGTTGATAATGTTGGCTTTGTGCATGTCTATGTGCAGTTATTGCCACACAGCTTCATTTTTTCTTGCGTGAAATGTAGGGTAATTCCTTTCATGCAAAAAACAAAACAGTATTGCTGTTCTGTATGACTCCAATATCTTTGTGGTTATTATTGATTAGTGTAAATTAAAGTTTAAGAGAGAAAGAGAGAGGGAGAGAGAGGGGGGAGAGAGAGAGAGAGACATACAGACAGACAGACAGATAGACAGACAGACAGACAGACAGAGACAGACAGACAGAGAGACAGACAGAGACAGCCAACCCATAGACAACCAGACAGACAATAAGAAAACACAGGAGTCACTTCCACTACCACCATTGCAGCCATCGCCACCATCCCTACAACCACTGCAATATTAACAGCAGCAACATCAAAACCAACGACAACAGTGACTGCAGATATGCTATTGTACAAACCACAGATCAATAATGCAACCTTAGCACAAGTATTCAGTATTTAATTTGTCCATGCTCCTATGTTGCCCAACACACCCAGAGCAGATGGGTTTTGCTTTACTTTTAGGATGACTCATGCACTTTCCCACTAGGAACACCAGGGG
>CM060330.1:51439771-51446610 GCA_030674155.1 Stramonita haemastoma
TCCTTTCAAGTGTGTAAGCATCACAGCATACACTTCTGCCAAAAAGCCTTAATGAGCCAGGCAGCCAGTGCACGCTGAACGCTGAGTGCTAATGAGCAGAGGTTTGGCAATCCCCCTTAAAGGATGAAGTTCATGTCGTTCTTTGGAAAGGCTTGGTTACATCATTTTTCCACTAGATGTAGACTTTTTTTTCCTTTTATTTGCTTTGATCTGTTCTATGACCGTATTTGAATGAAACAGCTTAAGAATTTCATTATAATTTTTTTCGAGCGTTATTTGATAAGGAACCAGTGGTCTTGGTTTTAGTTTAAAGGACTACATTATGATAAATGTTAAGAAAATTTTTTAATATAATTAATTTGGAATCTGAAAAGTTAAGCCTAAGTTAGATGCGTTTAGCCTGATTTTTCAGGGAGTGATTGATTTTTTTTATTGATTGATTTATTCTTTTATGTCGAGGATGATGGAATAAGCACTCTTGTGCTTTTTTACATCCAGTCCCCGAGTGTATGCAGTTTTGTAAATGTCATCTGTTCCCACCGGCACACGATGGCCTACTCCTACGAACAGTGGAACAGGATTTAACGTGTGCGCAAGATGTTCTGCGTGCGTTCGCACACGGGGCCTCGGTTTAAAGTCTCATGCGAAGGACTTTTGGGGAGAGTGGAGTCAGCACTGTTGTTAACTCCAGGAGAAAAATCTCCTCGACCGGACTCAAACCCGGGTCTTCAAATTGCCAGCGCAATGTTCTGACCTCTAGGCTATCCGTCCCCTGTGAAAGGCAGCGCACCGCATTTTCGCTTATATGACAGACAACGGTCACTTTGTGAGCATTCAACGAAGAAGAAAAAGAATGTGGAAGTGACTCGCTTGTTCGGTTTTGAGATACTTTTTGCGTTTTAATTTGACAATTGTTTTAGAATAAAGACTCCCTCTTAGTTCCATTCAGTTACATATGCATAGGCTATTTACCTCCTGTCACGAGCTTCTGTCCCTATTATCTCTTTTGATCACTTGTGAGAATGATTAGAATCAATTCCGCCTGGTTTCTCACATTGCTATCATTAAAAAACCAAATTACAAACTAAACAATTACTTCAGCTCATTAAGCCACCTTCAATTTCACCATGGAAATAGAAAACTGGCTGAAATTTGCGGGGTAAAATGCTAGGTCATCATGTCCTGCAGTCACTGTGGCATCAATCACCACCCTCTCCTGTTATTCCGCCCTCCCTGTGCGCTGGGCTATCTTTGATGATGCTGATTGACTATGGTTCAAAGACAGCACAAAATGCAGACCTGCAGAGCAGTCAGTGTCAAAGAATGAAAGGCATTTGCACACGAAACAAGGGATCAAGTCACAGGTTTTTTTTTTGGTTTTTTTTTTTTATAAAAGTGATATGCTAATGCAACGTTACATTGTTTTCTGTTTGCCTGCTTTTTATGCATTAAGATCTTTTGTTCTTTGTTGTAGTTGTGGCACGTTTTATTTTATTTTTTCAATAAAATTTTATTTACACTTTATGTCACAGAGATTCTCTGCTGAAATTCGGGTGCCTCTCCCGGGGAGAGCGCGTCGCCCATGTGCAGCGCCTACCCATTATTTGTTTTCCCAGGGTGGTGTCTAACCGACACCTGTGTGCATGCTGTTTGTTGTTTTTTACCCTAAGGTACACCCGAATGTGTGCTTCGTCATCCTTATGGATTACTGTGAGATTGAAAGTACCCAGTGCATCGGACGTGTGCTGTATAACTTTTGAAGTACCTCACTACATAGGTAGCCATAGTGCAGCTTACGAAAAACTAGTAGTTGAGTAATTAGCAGTATCTGGTAATTAAACGACTAAATCTAGCAGGACATGAAAAATGACGCAAAGCTATGTTCTCTTTAGAAGCTGATGGTGATTGAGCCTCAATGTTTTGCTTTAGTGTTCATTTCGGGAATGGCAAGCTATTTTTTTAAATTAAATTTTGTTTAAATATTTCTGAGAGGATCTTTACCTCTTGTCAGAAGATTTTGTGCTGTGTATCTCTCTCAACCACTTTTGTCAATAACTGAAATCGATCCTGCTTGACTGCTTACATCCTCATCAACCATAAAACCCAGCACATAAACTCACTTCCGACTACATCCTGGAAATGGCTAGAAAGCATGCAGAAACTGTGTGGGGTAAAATGCCAGGTCGACAAGTTCCAAACCATTATAGACGCAATCAGCAGCCTCTCCTTTATCCTGTTTTCTCTTTGCGCTGGGCTATTATTGATGTTGATCGACGATGGCTGAAAGACACCATAGAATACAGACCTCTACAGGAGGCACTTGCGCATGAAAAAGTCTCAGGCCCAAAGCTTCATCACTTATTTATTTATTCATTTTATTTATGTATTTATTCTTTTATGTCGAGGATAATGAAATAGGCACTCATGTTCTTTTTTTAACATTCAGTCTCCGTGTGTTTGCAGTTTTGTAACTTGTCATCTGTTCCCACCGGCACACAATGGCTTACTCTTACAAAAAGCGGAACAAGTTTAACGTGTGCGCAAGATGTTCTGCGTGCGTTCACGGGCCTCGGTTTATAATATCTGAAGGACTTTTGGGGAGAGTGGAGTCGCCAATGATGTTAACTCCAGGGAAAAAATCCCCTTGAACGGAATCGAACCTGGGTCGTCAGTATGTGAGCGCAATGTTCTGACCACTAGCTATCCCGTCTCCTTACATTGACATTGATAAAATTATTGATACAAGCAACGTGTATATAGCCAATATTAAGCTGTTTTCTGCTTGTTTTTTTGCATTTGTTTGCTTGTTTGTTTTACATCGAAATCTGTTGTTGTTTTTAATTGTTATATGGCATTTGAAATATAGTTTTTTTTCTTCGTTTTTTTCCAGTAACTCAGTAGCCTGCATTTACCTGCTGTCATGAGCTGCAGTCCTTATTATCTCTATCAACCACTTTTAAAAACAAATGTGATGCTCCACCACATAATGAGACGCATTGCACCAGAGGTCAATTTTGAGTTATTGATATGTTATCAAACTGCAATCAAATAGCTATACAATACAAAAAAACAGATTGAAAATCGGACAATTCTAGGAAAAGTTATTGCAAGTTAAAATACTAGACTGTAGGAAATGACAAAATGAGAAATTGACAAGTTTAGCATCCTAATAGGTTGTCAGAATGAGGGCTTGGGTATTTTAAAAACACGTTTAAAGCAAAAGGAAACAAAATTATGATTTGATATTTCACTATAAGGTAGAATAATGGCTATACTTTAATAATCAATCAAAATCTCAAAATGTTGCCAAACTTGAGTGTACGCCTCACCTGCCTATTCAATGGCTGTCACTAGCGGGCAAAAGTGGGTAATGTGCTAGCGACCTCATTTCGTTGCGGCCCACCAAATGGAAAATTCGAGAAACGTTCAATTGCCTCACATTGTCCAATCATCAAAAGAAACACATTTCATCTCGTAAGCCTGAATAATGCTAGCGATTACATGGCTCGAAACAACACAATGGTGTCTCAAAACAAGAAGGCACAAAAAACGAGCAAGTCAGCGAGTCCCAAGCCACTTCAGCAGCAATCACAACCTCTCCTGTTATCCCGTCCTCCCTTTGTTCTAGCCTATCTTTGATGTTCATTGACTGGGGCTGAAAGAGGCCATAGAACACAGGCTTGTGAAGCAGGAACCGTCCATAAAAGAAAATGGCTTGCACATGCAGCATTTGCTGAGGCCAAAATATCGTATTAAAAGGTAAAGGTGTCCCATAACCTGTGTGGTCGTTGGGAGCAAGGGGGTCAGAGATCTCAGCTTCTCTAGGGGCCAGCATGTTGAGGGCTGCGCCCATCTCCTCTCCCTTGTATATCGTATTAGTGTCTGATTAAAGTGAGAGACCAAAGCCTACATAAAGCTCTTGTTATGCATTAATATTATATATGGATATTTACTTCATGCATGATGCATTCTCAGCATAACAGTCTGTACTCTTCATCAAAGGTGAAAAAAATCTTCTGAAGTCTAGGTAGAGCTACCTATGTTCTGTGATATTTGGAAACATCCGTAACTCTATATGCGAACTTTTCATGCTCTGTGTATTTAGATGTGTACATTGATTCCCGAGAATGATGTGTAAGGAAGTGCTAGATTTGTAACACTTCGCTCATTTTCAGATAACATAAGCATCTGTCGAAAAAAGTGAATTTTAAAAACAAACATTAAAGGAAGAAAACAAAGAAAAGCGGATAAAACAAAACTAAAAACAAAAACCAACCCTGATCAATAAAGCTGCTGCATCTATTTCTCTGTGTGTGTGTGTGTGTGTGTGTGCGTGCGTGCGTGCGTGCGAGCGTGCGTGTGCTTGTGTGTGTGCGTGTGTGTGTGTGTGTGTTGTGTGTGTTGTGTGTGTGTGTGTTTGAGTGCGCGTGCATGCTAATGTGTATGTTCGCGCGTTAATGTGTATGTATGCGTGTCCGCCCGCCTGCATGCGTTCAAAGCAGCACGAATCACCCCCACATTGATTACTCTTTCTGTTGGCGCCTGAATGGAAATCTCAGCCTCTAGAAAATCACTTTCTCTGTTTCATCCTGGACACCCATCGGCAGAGAAGAAAGAAGCAGACAAGAAAGCCACTGACAGCAAAAGCCGGTCATAAAGTCCTGCTGTCCGCCATAGCAGCCCAACAACAGCCCTCACTGTGATCCAGTTTTCTCTCAGATTCCCTGCAGGGAAGGCTTTGTTGATCTTGATTGCCTTTCGTTAGAAGACAGTATAGGGCTGCATGCATTATACTTACTGCAAGCACTGCCCATGAAAAAAGAAAACAGTGCTTATGTAAGGGGCGTACAGCTGATATCTGAGCAGTGATTGGGGGTTTTGTGTTGCAAAAGATTGTCTTTAAGAAGTTGTATTTTAAAAGAATTGGCTATAAATATGTGGGTGAGAGTTTGACTAATTTTAAGTAGAACTTGTAACAAGAGGAAACGAGACAACAGTGAAAATCAAATCACACACACACACACACCACCCCCCCCCCCCCCCACCAATATATATATAAGGGATAATAATACAACTACATACACACACAACAACACACACACACACACACACACACACACACAACAACACACACACACACACACACACACACACACACACACACACACACACACACAACACACACACACAAAGAAAAGAGGCAAACCTGTGTTGAACCATCGGTGTACAATAACTTGCGTTTTGAATTAAGAAGCAGTGCACTGTGTTCTAATTAACCTAGATACGATCGTTTCATAAACCAGCTGTTTTGTCACATGCATTAATTAATGACTGAGTGAAACTATTCAAAAACTGGTGAAATAAGTAACAGCTGGTGGAGCTTGAAAATGAAAATAAAACACAAACAGTTGCGTTAAGTGTATTACCATCACCTGTTTGTTTATTGATGCTGTTCTCTGCTTTCATATTTTGCTGCTTCGTTTCTTGAAAATATTTTCCTGCTATTGTAATGCTTCTTAGTTTGATCACTCCGTCCCATCCAAATCCAGATCTGGCATGTTGCATCTTTAAGTTGGGAAATCTATATGGATGGGGGGGAGGGTGTCATCTGCTAGAGGGGCCATCGGATGAGACTACAAACCGAGGCCCCGTGTACGAACGCACGCAGAACATTTTGCGCACACGTTAAATGCTGCTCCGCTTTTCGTAAGAGTAGGCCATTGTGTGCCGGTGGGAACAGATACAAGATTTACAAAACTGTATACACACGGGGACTGGATTTAAAAAAGCACACGAGTGCTTATTCCATTATCCTCGACATAAAAATATTAAAAAATTGATAAATAGAAATGTGCTGATACTGGATCACTTTGGTGATGTTCAGTTGTTGTCTTTTCTGAGATCACATTCACAGGACACCACCTTCTAAGCCCCCCGTACTTATGACAATAGCAGCTCAGTCGATGAGCCGTACTGAACAAGGCACCTACCTATCCAGGGTACTGACCACCACAAACGCTCATCCAACAGCGTTTTCCTTTTAACCCCCAACCCTGATGGTTCTGACATAAACTCCCCACAGGCACAGGAGTGTATTGAGAAACCAGAACAGATCTTCATGAACCAGAGCCACTGGTTTTATTTGGCCCTAACACTATCCCTACTTTAAAGGAGAGAACCCCTCTATTGCTGTACACATGCACTGTGTTTATTTCTATCATTCTGAAGCCCATAAAGGGTTTTAAGTAGGGAAGGGCTATGAGATGGTTGGGTACCCAATGGTGGGAAACCCATAGGGGAAAGTCTAATCAGAGAATATTTTCTTTTATTGCAAGATGGTCAGTGGCAATGATGATAATGCTAAAAAAAACTGCAACATCAGACTACTTTACAGAACTGCACTATTGCTTCCTAACATAGCATCACTATTCCATTATCAGGCAGTCCACATAGATCAAACCCCTGCTGTCTTGCTCAAGTAGTTCGAGCAACATTTTTCAAATTAAATTGTGTAAAGTGGATCGAGCTCTACCGAATGCTCTCAGTCTTCCCAATGAGCACAGAGCAAACACACTTTGATTAAGAGTCGGCGGGAGTCCAACCTATCCCTGTGACTTTGGAATTCGAACCTGCGACCCTCAAGCCCGAAAGCCAAGACACTATCCTCCATGCTATGGCGGCTGGTCTTTTTCATTTCATTTTATGATGTGTCAGTGCTGCCTTCTTTTGATTAATTGGTTGATTTTGGAAGGCATCTAGGTTTTTGAGTTGTTGTGAAGGATAATATGAAGACAGTAATTGTCCCAAAATATTTTCTTTTAATCATACTTAAAGCTTGG
>CM060330.1:51446710-51454210 GCA_030674155.1 Stramonita haemastoma
CCAAGACACTACCTCCATGCTATGGCGGCTGGTCTTTTTATTTCATTTTATGATGTGTTAGCGCTGTCTTCTTTGGATTAATTGGTTGATTTTGGAAGGCATCTAGGTTTTTGAGTTGTTGTGAAGGATAATGGGAAGACAGAATGTCCACAATATTTTCTTTTCATCATACTTGAAGCTTAGTAGCAATCGCTTTTACTTGGTTCCAATCATTGTTCTCACTAAAAACAAAGGTTCTAAGCTCAAGTATTCCTTCCCATTCTCTCCTGCAAATAGCGGGGAAACAGACAGAAGTAACGGGAACAAAGCCAGGTCGTCAAGCTCACAGTGGGCCACAAAAGCGGCAATCAACACCCCACCCCCACCCCCACCCCACCCCCATCTCTCCTCCGTTCCTTATTTCGTGCCGGCTATCTTTGATCTGGAGCAGCTTTGGCTACAGAACACCACGGACCCTGCATCTACAGAGCAAACAGTGTCTGGAAGAGAACAGACACTTATGTACATGACATGCAGCTGTGCTAGAATCTGCAGCCTTTCATAGATTGTCCAAATGTGTGAAGGATTTCATAGAGGGTTGCTGCTAGATAGGTTGTTTTTTTTTTTAATGCTACGGGTCGGGGATGGTGACCGTTTGTGCGCATTGGCTTCAGTACAGTCCCCAGTACACCCAGCTGTAAATGGGTACCTGCCCTCTTTAGGGTTAGGGATGGTAAAGCCAGCGAGGGAGAGGAGATTGGCGCCGCCCTCAACATGCTGGCCCCTAGAGAAGCTGAGGTTTTGATGCCTCGCTCCTCTACGACAAACTTAGGTTATGGGACACCTTTTCCTTACCTTTACCTGAGGGGCGGTAGAGCCACGTGGCTAGTGCCGTGTGCTTATGATTTGACGGCTCGGAATCAAACCACAACGAAGGTGCCCGATTTAGGGATTTTTCCATTAAAGCTAACTTCAGTAATGACTACACTCCCTCAAAAGTTCTACGCATTGTGCAAACGCATGCAGAACATCTCTACACACGGTAAAATCCCGTTCCACTCTTGGCAAATGAGGCCATGTTTGCAGGTAGGAACAGATGATAAAATTTCAATAAAACATAATCATGCACACAGGATGGACAGAAGAAGAAGAAGAAAAATGAAGAAGAAATTTAAAGCAATTTTCATTTTCATCATACTTCAGAGCTGTTCTAAATTATTGATCTTTTCGTCAATTACCCAGCATAATTTGAAATCTAGCTGCTTAGAAAGCAATTTTTTGGTGGGGTTTTTTGGATCTAGCTGTATAAGTGAATATGGGTTTTCAAAGCTGTTTAGATTAGTACTTTTTCTTTTTTTTGTGGTTTGGTAGTGTTTATTTCCTTTTTTTTAACCGTCATAGAAATTAAGATTTTTTCTGATTGCTTACAGATATCAAAATTGTTGTAAAATTGAATGCTGCCTAGTACAATTTATTTAGGTTTATGGGAAAGATTCGCTATGTGTGAGATTGAGTGCGAACGAAGTGCACATATTTGTGTGTGATGTTCAAATCATTTAATGTCTTTTCACAAATAATATATTAGACGGAAAAAGGGAGAGAGAGAGAGAGAGAGAGAGAGAGAGAGAGAGAGAGAGAGAGAGAGAGAGAGAGGAGAGAGAGAGAGAGAGAGAGAGAAGACCGCGTGAGGTCAGACAGACAGGACAGTGGCGGACAGGGAGAGGGTGAGCTGGACAGTAGGAGATGACGGACAGTGAGGAAGTGAATGAGACGAGGAAAATGTGGTGTGGTGTTGTGTGTGTGTGTGTGTGTGTGTGTGTTGTGTGTGTGTGTGTGTGTGTGTGTGATGTGTCTGTGTGTGTCTGTGTGTGTGTGAAGTGGTGAGTGAGTGAGTGAGTGAGTGAGTGAGTGAGTGAGTGAGTGAGTGAGTGAGTAAGTGAGTGAGTGAGTGAGTGAATGGTGTCATATAGTATATATATGTGTATGTCTGTATGTATTTTTCTGCGCACTTGTGTGTGTGTACGTGTGAGCATGTATGCAACCGATAAACGGGCACAAAAGAAGGACTGATAAACTAATGTAAAAGACATCAAAACACGCAATCAAAAACAAACAAAACATCTCCACCCTCTAAGCAGAAAATTGATTATCAACTCAGAGTAGACGGTCTGGCGTAATAGAAAATTCTTGAAGGGGAAAATAAAAATAAAAAGGACAGAGAAACAAACAGAAAAATAAAACAGACTAACTAACTTCATTGAGAGATAGAATAAATAAAATGAAAGCACGTTTTTCAAAAGCAGATTTTTCCAAAACAAAAATAGGAAGATAACACAGAGGATAAAATGCCGAATCTCGATCAATCAAAATCGACCCATAAAAACTGAAAAATGAAGCTATGTAAAACGCAAATGATACCTAATACTTTTCAACACAACATGAAACAAAAACATTCTAAAAATCTAACCAACTTCATCTGTATGATAGCCTAGGGCTACATTGACATTTTCTTTTTCGGCGCATTAGCCAAGCTAATTCAAAACCTAAAGGACTGAAGTGTGCAATTTTCTTAAATGATTCATCTTTCTTTGTACATGGATTTTGGCATTTGACGTTAATTTGTTTGTTTCGTTGTTTGTGTTTTTGTTTTATCCGTATGCATTGAGTAAAAAAATTTGCCCGACGTTGGAATGCAGCTGTCTCAATTATGGGCGAAAACTGTCTCAAAAGCTAAAACGTTAATTGTTTTGTGAACCTCCGAGTTTCGAGAGAGAGAGAGGGGAGAGAGAGAGAGAGAGAGAGAGAGAGAGAGAGAGAGAGAGAGAGAGGAGAGAGAGAGAGAGAGAGAGAGAGAGAGAGAGAGAGAGACAAGAGAGAGAGACAGAGAGACAGAGACAGAGACAGAGACAGAGACAGAGAGACAGAGAGAGATTCGGATTCGGATTCGGATGTTTTATTCATTAGGCCATAGCCCCTCATGAAGGGGATAGTGAACAAAACATACACATGAAAAAAACGATTAAATACAGAGAGAGAGAGAAGAGAGAGAGAGAGAGAGAGAGAGAGAGAGAGAGAGAGAGAGAGAGAGAGAGAGAGAGAGAGAGAGAGAGAAGAGAGAGAGAGAGAGTATGTGTTTGTGTGTGTATCCCGTGTGTCCGTGAGTATGTTCTGTACTGACACTTGGGTTTGTATATGTCTTCGACTTAAAGTCTGTCCACTAGATAGTGATTTTTAGACAGATGTGTGTGTGTGTGTGTGTGCGTGTTCGTGTGCAAGTGCATGTGCGCGTGTAAATGTCTGTATCGTATTATTGTACGAGTCACTTAATAATTATGGCTAAAATTCATGATTGACATATGACACTTGAAAGAACGACTCGCTATGATGATAAAATCCATTATTTCTTCATCTCCAAAGTTAGCTAGTGCGTTTCTGTCAGTTAATTTGATCGAAAGCAATTGTTACAGAATTTCAACTGGAATTAGACAATGAATATATTAGCCTTTTTTTTAGAAGAACTTCATGGAATGAGGATAAATTTATACACTACGGTAGGTGAGAGAGAGAGAGAGACAGAGACAGACAGAGACACAACACAGACAGACAGACAGACAGACAGACAGAGCATAGACAACAAACAGACTATCAGACACAAAAATGCAGACAAACAAGAAGAAAGACAGAAACCATAGAGACAACTGCAAAAAACAGCAGATAAGAGACAAAGAGACAGACAACAGACAGAAAACTGTAGAAAGACAGAGGCAGGGAAGAAGCAGGGAGAGACAGAACAGTACAGTTCTAGTTAGAACGTATGTTCTTTCATGATTGGATTCAATTGGAATGAACATAACGTCTGCAGACAAACGACAAAAAGTGTATGATAGCTGAGGGCATGCCATTATAAGGGATAGCATACTAGCCACAGACAGTCAGTTCTTTTGTTTTAGACTTGTTCTTTCATCTATTTGGATTCTCATTCTACCCTTCCTGCTCTCACTCCATCTCTTACTCTCTCTCTGCATCTCTACTCTCTCATCTCCAATCTCTTAGTCTTGTCTCTTCTTCTCATTTTCTCTCTAATGTCTCTCTCGTTCTCTCGTCTCTCTCTGTATCTCTCTGTCTCTCTGTCTCTCTGTCTCTCTCTGTCTCTCTCTTCTCTCTGTCTTCTGTCTCTCTTCTCTGTCTCTCTCTCTCTCTCTCTCTCTCTCTCTCTCTCTCTCTCTCTCTCTCTCTCTCTCTCTCTCTCTCTCTCTCTCTCTCTCTCTCCTCCTCCTCCTCCTCCTCCACTCTGTGACAAATTACTAAAGTGGATCTCCACATCATTTTTTTCCAATAAAAAGAAGTTTTTTCAAGAAATCAAACACTTTCTCATGTGCTTGTTTGTCGTGTGACGCACACGCAACCAAAGTGTTCCAGCCATTTCAATAACAGTAGTCACGCTTTTTTCTTCGATACAACCAACCACCCTTGTCACGATTTTGCAGGTTCTGCCAATGTCTGGCGCCAGATCGTTTTGGCAACGTTTCTTAGACCTGTTTCTTGTAGTTCCAGTGAAAACTTTGAAACGATAGTCTGGTGGGGAGAAAACCTTATGCCATTATCCTGGCTTGCTGAGACGACGTTTACATGTGTTTGAGAAAACGGGTGACTTTTTTTTAGGTCTACTTCTAACATTCCCGTAATTTTAGATCGGACTTGTAATGTTTGGGTTGAGAATATTTTGTGTTATCAAAATGCATGTAGGTCTGTTTTTTTCTCTTAGAAAAAAAATTCAAAGAAGTAGATCGCCTTGTTTTCTTGACTTTGATGTTTCGATAAATGAAAGAGGTGATGAACATATGAAGGTATAGGTGTCAGACACTGTATGGACAATTATGGCAAAAGAAGGAATAGTGAATTCGAGATTTTTTTTGTCCATAAATATTATGATACATGTACCAAGCAAGTATATCAGTTGGACTAAAAATCAATCATATACATAAAGTAAATGAAAATGCATCAATGAATCGGTTATCATTCATTTAACAATCTATATTCAAACACTATCTATCTATCTATCTATCTTCTATCTATCTATCTTCTATCTATCTCTATCTTCTATCTATCTATCTACTCTATCTTCTATCTATCTTTATCTATCTATCTATCTGTCTGTCTGTCTACACTATCTATCTATCTATTCTATCTATTTATCTATCTATTATCTATCTATCTCTATTATCTTCTATCTATCGATCGTCTGTCTGTCTGTCCTGCTCCGCTCCTCGTTCTTTTTCTTCTCGTCTTCTGTCCTGTCTGTCTTCTATCAATCTTCTGTCTATCTATCTATCTTCTATCTATCTATCTTCTATCTATCTATCTTCTATCTATCTATCTATCTATCTATCTATCTATCTTCTATCTATCTATCTATCTATCTATTATCGATTCGTCCTCCTCTCTATCTATCTATCTATCTATCATTGTCTGTCTGTCTGTCTGTCTGCTGCCTGCTCTATCTATATCTATCTATATCTATCTATCTATCTATCTGTCTCTGTCTGTCTGTCTGTCTCTGTCTGTCTGTCTGTCTGTCTATCTATATCTATCTATCTATCTATCTATCTATCTATCTTCTACTTCTATTCTCTATCTATCAGTGTATCTATCAACCACTCAGTCAGTCAATGTCAATCTGTCTTTTTATTTTACTTACTATTCTCTCTGAATACTTACCTATCTGTCTGTCTGTTGTAGCAGTCAAACAATCGGACTGCGATATCAATCAATGTTTCTCCTGATTGATTTTTCTTTTCATTTGGAGCTCTGCACATTTGCTTTTTCTTTACCTTTTGTTTTCCTTTGTTTGGTTTGAGTGTGTGCTGTGTGTGTGGTGTGTGTGTGTGTGTGTGTGTTGTGTGTGTGTGTGTGTGTGTGTGCGCGGGGTGTGATGTGTGTGTCGTGTGTGTGTGTTTGTGTGTGTGTGTGCTGCTGGTGGTGCGTTCGTGCGTGTAGGTGTGCACTATACGCACACTTTTTCCATCTTTCTCCATCTGCGTCATATACCAATCACAGCATTCACTACTTACTAAGATACCGAGATGATTGAACTGTTGATAATGATTGCTATTACCACAAAAAAGAGAAAACTAATATATGTGTGGGATCTTGTCTATTGTTGCGCTATCACAGATAAAATGATGATGGGGGCTGACGATAAAGCATGATTGCTCTTTTCTCTTTTTGCGTGTGTACTGCTGTACTGTTGTGGTTCTTATTAGCTGCAGCAGCTGTTTCTCTGGTAAAATATAGACTGCAGTGTAAGGTACAGCCACACTTAATTTATATGTGTTTTCGTCTTCTTTTAAACACCAGACCTTCTTGCATAGTTCTTAAATCTGAAATCTTTATTGGAATAATTATCATACATCAGACCGCAACAGCAACAGTGCCTCTATTGTTTTATGTTCACTTGTCTGTGTGATGTAGTTACAAAATTTTGCTTCATGTAAGAACAGATTGTCTCTCGCTGCACTACACGACGTAAAACACATTGTCATTGATAGTTTCTATCAAGATTCTTCGAAACATTCACATGTACTTTTATTTCTAAAAACCGTCCTTAAGGACGGGATAGCTCAGTGGCCAGAGCACTCACTTTCCCCAAACTAAGGTTAAGCAGCACGAGCATGGTACCAAGTGCATGATGACCGTTTGCGCAACTTGGCTTCAGTACAGTCCTCAATTTACCCAGCTGTAATGAAACCTGCCCTCTTTATGGGTCACAAAGGTAAAGCAGAAAGGAGAGGAGATGGGCGCCTCCCTCAAATGCTGGACCCCTAGAGAAGCTGAGGTCTCTGATGCCTCACTCCCCTATGACCATATATGGTATGGACATCTTTACCTTATTTGACCTTCCTTATTTCAGCCCAACTACTTTGTCATCACAATCTTAACACATACCCTGGATGATACCAAATATCAGCTAACAAACATCCAACAAAAACCTGTAGCTTAGTCCATCCACTGTGTTGTCGTATTAATTAACAGCTACAACATCACACGTACAATAAAACACGAACCCCCACATCCCACATGATTAACCATCTCTGACACACTTCTCACAAAATTCCTTATACCAGACAGAAGATTCGAGTCTAGTTGTTGTTTTTTTGGTCATGAAAGCTATAAATAAAAGTACGTCTGATGCAAGAAGAATGGCCGAGAGAGGTCAGAGGGCAGAGGTCAGACGGTCACACGTGCTCGTGTTTGTTCTGTCATCAGGTGGTTTCAGCCGGTGACAGCTGCTGCGGACAGACAGACAGACAGACAGACAGACAGACACGTAGGTAGCTACGTCAGCGGAGAAAGGACTGGCTTTGGTGAAAGCTTGTACAGTCACAGTGACGGGATTTGCCAGTCTGGCTAACGCTTGATGAAGAGATAGTGTTGTAAGGTAAGTTGTTGATTTGATTATTTTGTGTGTGTGTGGGGGGGTTGTGTTGTGTGTGTGTGTGTGGGGGGGGGTGTTGTGTGTGT
>CM060330.1:51459210-51464210 GCA_030674155.1 Stramonita haemastoma
TCTCTGATGCCTCGCTCCCCTACGACCACAAAGGTTATGGGACACTTTTACCTTTACCTTTTTATATTGTGTTTCTTTGATAAAAAATGGTCCCGAAAAAATAATTCATTGTCATCAACAATAAAAGCTACTTCTGAAATGTAGCAAACAGGACAAGCGGTGACCGATTTTTTAAAAATTTATACCACTTTATGTCACAGCAGATTTCTCTGCGTGGAATTCGGGCTACTCTCCCCCAGGAGAGCGCGTCGCCACAAGTGCATCACCTTCCCATTTCTTTTTCATTTTCCTGTATGCAACTGAATTTGCTTCCCTATCAGAGCGGCTTTTTTCTACAGAATTTTGCCAGGGTCAACCCCCTTGTTGCCGTGGGTTCTTTTACGTGCGCTAAATAGTGATGTGTAACACACGGAACCTCGGTTTATCGTCTCATCTGAAAGATGTGATGTGATGAAACAGAAAGGGCGTGTGCTGACAAAAAGAGCAGACGAGTTGAACGTGCTGTGTTTGTTGTGGCGTTAGGCGGCTTACAGCTGATGACGGCACCTAAAGAAAAGACTCGTCAGAAGTGGCAGGTTTTTTTTGGCCAGGCTAGTCAAACATGACAGGATTTGCATGTCTGGGTGTGGGAGAGAATTGTTAGGGAATGAAGAAAAAATGGCATTTTTCTATTGCTGGTGTGACTCAGCCTGTGTGTGTTTGTGTGTGTGTGTGTGTGTGTGTGTGTGTGTGTGTGTGTGTGTGTGTGTGTGTGTGTGTGGTGTTGTGTGTGTGTGTATGTTTGTGTGTGGGGAAGAGAGAGAGAGAGAGACAAAGACAGAGACAGACAGACAGACAGACAGACAAACAAACAAATACACAGACACACAGACAGAGACAAAGACACATGGGCAGACAGGTAGACAAACAGACAGACAGGGAAACAGACAAACACACAGACAGACAGACAAAACGAAAATATACTAATGGTAGCGAAACGAAAGCTTGACCGAGACTTAAGTCCCTCATTCAAACTTTCTCTATCCTCTATATAAACAATTTCAAAGCATTGACACAGCAAAGATTTACACGACAAAGTACTTAAGCCTCTAAAATGCTTCTTTGGAATTCTATGACACTCCAAGAGTTGCATGCAGCGCCCACACAAACTGACTAGTCTTTCAACAGGGTTTTTTTTTTCGCAAGACCCAGTCCCAATAATGCAGAGCTTAAAAGAAATGCGTGGACAACATCATCACTGAATGGACCCAAAAAAGCTTTCCTGAAACTCAAGCATTGGCACGTGAGCTCCACAAACGGAGAAAGTTTACGCCTTGGCGAGTGAAGTGACGACCCGCCAACATCCTACATTGCCAGCATCACTGAGATCAGTGGTCTGGGAGGGCTACAGGAGATCGTAGAACTCAACAGAGACTGGAAAAATATAGCAAACTCTGGTGGTGGCTTCGCATGGAAATTCTATAGACGACAGTGGCGATGGAGACAGTTGAGCTGACATGATTGAAGTTACTGACTGACCCCCATGATCATTCTCGATTGTAAGACTAGCAGGAAAAAGTTAAGTGGAATGGAGTGGGTGGTGAGGGTGAGGGGGTGGGGGCTGTAAGGGCAAAGTGGAGTGAATGAGGTGTGGAAGGTAGTGGAGTGGAGTGGGGAGTGTAGAGTGGAAGAGAGAGGAGAAGAGTTGAAAAGGGGGATGAAGAGTAAACAACGAGTGGACAGATGTAGAGGAGAGAAATGGAAGGTAAAAAAGGTGAAGACGTTCCCATTACCTATGCCGTCATCTGGGTACGAGCTGCAGAAACTTCAGCTTCTCCAGAAGCCAGCATATTGAGGGCGGCGCCCATCTCCTCTCCCTCGCTGCTTTACCTTCCCCTGATCTGACCCTAAAGAGGGCAGGTACCCCTTTACAGATGGGCGAACTGGGGGGGGGGGGGGGGGGGGGGGGGGCGAGGTGTCTGAATAGTACTGAAGCTAAGCGCGCAATTTGAACGGTCACCTTCTAACCTGGTGACTACGCTCAGTTCTGCTTAACCCTAGCTTGGGGAAAGCAAATGCTCTGATCACTAAGCGGTCCCGGGAAGAAGTGTAAAGTATAGTAATGCCTTCCCTTTTTAGTTTCAGTTTTTCATTGTTGGTGTTTGCTTCCTCTTTTATTCAGAGCTTTCTCCATTTCAAACTTTCTTTCTCATATTTGTCCTTCTCTCCCTGATTTATCATGGGCCGGGTGCTTATTCATTATGCTCAAATTTTTTTAATTGATTTGATTTGATTTGATTTTGACTATCACAAATATGCAAAATGAAAGAAACTGAAACAATCCCCTCGACAACAAAATGAAACTAAAAGACACTTAAATCAATTCAAATAAAGATCTACAATTTTAAAACAATCTAACACCACCACACCCTTACCCCCCCCCCCCCTCCACCCACACAAAAAAACAAACAATGAAGTACACTAATAATTATGTAGCAATCTTAATTGCCGCATTCAGGTCATGGAAAGAGCAAAGGAAACTTACTGTGGCAGTCCCAAAGAGTTAGAGGCCATAACAGCGGCATCTGTGCCACCTGACTGGGTTAAGAGAGGCTGTGTCTTCTTCATTAGGGTAGAATGGGTGTCAGGGTGAGGTTTATTGAGAAAGACTGACTTGAGGGTGTGGAGAGAGAGAGAGAGAGAGAGAGAGAGAGAGAGAGAGAGAGAGAGAGAGAGAGAGAGAGAGAGAGAGAGAGAGAGAGAGAGGAGAGAGAGAGAGAGAGAGGAGAGAGGAGAGAGAGAGAGAGAGAGAGAGAGAGAGAGAGGAGAGAGAGAGAGAGAGAGAGAGAGTAGGGATAGAGAGAGGTGGAGATGGAGAGAGAGGGAGAGTATAGAGGGAGGAAGGCATAGAGAGAGAGAGAAAGGGGAGAGAGAGAGAGAGAGACAGAGACAGAGACAGAGACAGAGACAGAGAGACAGAGGAAGAGAGAGACAGAGACAGACAGAGACAGACAGACAGACAGACAGACAAACATAAAGACAGACAGATATACAGACAGATATACAGACATATTAATATACAGATATGCAGACATACAGAAAGACAAACAAACAGAGAACAGATAGACAGACAGACAGACACAGACACAGACAAATACTTTTTAACAAAATATTACGCAGCACTGTCTGCTACCTACAGACATAATAATTCAGCTGCTGACATGTCATCCCATCACACATTTATTGCTGGCAATCCGCAGCTGACAAGTGGCTGACATCATCCCAGTGTGTGGTTAATGGCCGAGGTGACAAAAGAAAGAAAACTTGATTTTCCCGTCTGTTTTTACTTTTAGTCTTAATGCGGAAGACGGGCACATTTTTCTTCTTCTTCTTCGTCATTGAACCCTCAGACAGCCACAACTGTTGTCTGTCATGGGAGCGAAATTGCGTTGCATTGCCGTTAAGAACCTTACAAGTCAGACCCAGCGTATCCGACTTCGGCATTGGAGAAAATTGTTATCCTTTAAGTCGGGACTGGATATAAATAAACACACGAGTGCTTATCTATTATCCTCGAATAAAAAGAATGCCTTGACTCTCTCTGTCTCTCTCTCTCTGTCTATCTCTGTTCCTGTCTCTCTGTCTCTGTCTCTGTCTCTGTCTCTCTCTCTCTCTCTCTCTCTCTCTCTCTCTCTCCTCTCTCTCTCTCTCTTCCATCCCCCCCCCTCTCTCTCTCTCTCTCTCTCTCTCTCTCTCTCTCTCTCTCTCTCTCTCTCCTCTCTCTCTCCTCTCCCTCTCCATCCCCCTCCCTCTCTCTCTCTCTCTCTCTGACTCTTCTCTCTCCTCTCTCTCTCTCTCTCTCTCTCTCTCTCTCTCTCTCCTCTCTCTCTCTCTCTCCTCCTCTCTCCTCTCTTCCCTCCCTCCTCTCCTCTCTCTTACTCTCTTCTCTCTGTACTTACTTTGCCCCACATAGATAACCCAGATATTCCCTCACTCACCTACCCAAAACAAACACCACACGCAATAACCTCCATCCTCCAACTGACAGGCGACTGACAGCAACAGCCCAGTGGGAGCTAATGGACTTAGTGACAATAAGGGGAATAAGAACAGCTGTACCAGGCTATAGCTGGGCTTTTTTCCCTACTAGATCCCAGTAGAGACAACATTCTTCTTCGTCATTGTCAAACACCCCAGAGAGTAACTAGTGTTGTCTGTCATAGTTATTATCAGCGAAAATGCGTTGCTTTGCTGTTCAGTGCCTGACAAGTCAATGATGGAATGATTCAATTAGGAAAAGCCCTGAAGTTGGAATGTGGCTGCCTTCAATGATTGGTTTAAAACGGTTCCATGCGCAAAATGTCACCATTTTGGTGAACGTTGGAGCGCTAGCCGAGGAACACATACATACACACACGCGCGCGTGCACGCGTGCGCGCACACACATACACACACACACACATACACATACACACACACTTAAAAGTAAAGCAGGCCTTACCAAAACCGAAAGTGACCAATTAATTTAAAGCTTCTGGGGGCAAATAAGTCAGAGAAAAAAAAAGAAATCCACAGAGACTAACACAGCAAGATAACTCCACGTCCGTGGTAGTTCTGTTCCACTCTTTGACACTGCCCTGTCTGACCATAGAGAGTTGTGACTGACTAGCTCTAGCTATTAGCCTGGAAACAGGCATGCTGCATGCTAGGCCTATCCCCTGCAGTGTTAGAGTAAGGGTGTGTGGGTGGCGGGGGGGGGGGGAGTGTGGGGGTGGGGGGTGTTTTTTTTTCGTGTTGTGTGTGTGTGTGGGGGGGGGGGGGGGGGGCAATGTTTGTATAGACTGTGTGTGCGTTTGTGATCCTCTCTGTCTGTCTTTCTGTCTGTATCTCTCTCTCTCTTTGTATAAGTAAAAGCACAAACACGCGCACACACACATATACACACACAGAATCATTCACACACACATACACACAGACACACACATACACAGAGTCATTCACACATACACATACACGCACAC
>CM060330.1:51481710-51489210 GCA_030674155.1 Stramonita haemastoma
GGGTCTGCTTTTTATACTGACAGGCCCCTGGCATTCGTCCTGGGGAGCACAAATGTATCAAAGCAATAAGAAACCAAAAAGAATAAGAAAAAAACCTTCTCTCAAGTATTCATACAATGCTTGTATGCCTAAAAAGACTTGGGATGGGATAGCCTAGTGGTCAGAACATTCCGCTCGCAATTTGACGACCTGGGTTCGATTCCCGTCGGAGGGGATTTTTTACTCTGGAGTAAACATCAGTGTTGACTCCAATCTCTCCAAAAGTCCTTCCGATGAGACTGTAAACCGAGACCCCGTGTGCGAACGCACGCAGAATATCTTGCGCACATGGGTTAAATCCTGTTCTGCTTTTCGTTAAAGTAGGCCATTGTGCGCCGGTGGGAACAGATGACAAGATTTATAAAACTCCATACACAATGGGACTGGATGTAAAAAAAAAAAAAAAAAAGCACATGAGTGCTTATTCCATTATCTTCGATATAAAAGAATAAGTAGGTCAGTAAGTAAGGTGTATGGACAACCTGAGGCCTTTTTGTTTAGGCAATTGCGTCTATATATTCTCCTGTAAACCTGTGAATTATCTGTACACTGACTAGCAGGTAACAAGAAAAATATTATTGACTTGAAGCTAAAAGCCTTTGCCCACTTTGTTAAACAGATACAAACAAAGTATACAAAAAAGAATAAAGAAAACTTGAAAGATGAAACAGAAAAAAGAAAGGAGAAGGAAACAAAATTAATCACATAAAGAGCACAACAAACAGAAAAAAACAACATATCTCCCCCAACACACACGCGCACACACACACACATACACACATACACACATACACACACACGCGCGCGCGCGCTCGTACGCGCACACACACACACACACACACAAACACACACACACACACACACACACACACACACACACACACACACACACACACACACACAGAGTCATACAAAACATCAACATGGCGTCCTAAGTGCATATGGCAGCCATGATCGTTAGTTCAAGGGAGGCCACTGACACGGGATTTATCCGACGTTAAGTGGTCTAAGTAAAGGTGTGATGCGGGTACCAACATGCATCAAGGCACCGCTATCTCCCCCCTCCCCCCCCCCCCCCCCCCCCCCCCCCCCCCCCTCTCTCTCTCTCTCTCTCTCTCTCTCTCTCTCTCTCTCTCTCTCTCTCTCTCTCTCTCTCTCTCTCTCTCTCTCTCTCTCCTTGCCAGATAAAGCACATAGTGCTGCAGAAAATGAGATGGGGGACGGACAGGGGGAGATGGGGGGAAATGGGGGAAATGGGGGGGAGGACTAAAGGCAAAGGGTCCTGTTAAGAACAGATTTCAGAATGAAGAGTGTGTTTGCATGTTTCCGTAAAAGCAGTTAGTCCTCTGTGGTGAAGTTTACATGGGGGGGGGGGGGGTAGGGAGGGGATGAGAGGAACGGTGTGTGTGTGGGGAGGGGGGGTCAAGGGTGTGCATATGTGTGTTTGTTTGTGTGTGGGGTTGGTTGTGGTGGTGGTTAAGTGTGTGTGTTCGTGTGTGTGTGTGTGTGTGTGTGTGTGTGTGTGTGTGTGTGTGTGTGTGTGTGTGTGTGTGTGTGTGTGTGTGTGTGTTGTATGTATGTATGTGTGTGTGTGTGTGTTCTTGTGTGTGCATGTGTATCTGTGAATTTGTGTGTGTGTGCATGTATGTATGTGTATGCCTGCATAGTGCGTGCATGCATGCGTGCGTGTGCCCTTTCTGAAGTCTGTTTTAGTTCATATTACTACTTATTTTTCACTGTCCTGTAATCTGTTTACCTACCTGTCTGCCTCTACATATGCCCCTATCCCACCTTCCCTCTGTCTCTGTCTCTGTCTCTGTCTCTGTCTCTCTCTCTCTCTCTCTCTCTCTCTCTCTCTCTCTCTCTCTCTCTCTCTCTCTCTCTCTCATAATATACTCCTTCTCTTCTTCATCGTATCGACACAGTCAGTCCACATGTAGACAAAGCCAAGACAGCCAGATGTCCTTGCAGACACGGTCAAGGGACTAGATGGTCAGTGTTCCTTTATCAGATTTAGGAGACTGTGGTTGCAACGGCTATCAGTCCCTTGTCCATCTCTAAAGGTCAGGGAAAATGTCGATGCTTGTGCCGTTCTCTCTGCCGTTCTCTCTGGTACCGCGGTGTTGTCGGGATGTGTAAATTGCTGCTGCTGCTGCTGCTATTGCTGCTGCTGCTGCTGCTACTGCTGCTACTGCTACTACCATGCTTCCACTACTACAGAGAGACACAGAAACACAGAAACAGAGAGAGAGAGAGAGAGAGAGAGAGAGAGAGGAGAGGAGAGAGAGAGTGTGCGAATGCGAATGCGAATGGTTTATTCAAAAGACCTTGGCCACATTTGAAGGGGGAAAACGCAAAGAATCCAATATAATGTAAGTATCAAAATATTATACGAAGAGTTATTTTACAGCACATATTTACAACAGAACAAGGCATCAAGAATTAATCAAAGTATCCCGCAGTTTAAATGCTTTATACAGAAAAATGGCTAACTGTTTCACAGTAACTTCATTTCTAGATGTAATGAGCATGTTTAACCTATGTAGACATGGTTGGCGTAAAAACTTTTGAGGTATAAACTGTTTTCTCAATTCTGAAAGTTGTAAACAAACCATGGAGAGAGAGAGAGAGAGAGAGAGAGAGAGAGAGAGAGGAGAGAGAGAGAGAGAGAGAGAGAGAGAGAGAGAGAGAGAGAGAGAGAGAGAGAGAGAGAGATCTGATGATGGCATGGTCAGCATGTTCAGGGCGGCACCCATCTCCTCTCCCTCGCTGCTTTACCTTCTCTTCCTAAAGAGGGCAGGTACCCATTTACAACTGGGTGAACTGGGGGACTATACTGAAGCCAAGGCGCGCAAACGGTCACCCCTCCAACTGGTAACCACGATCGACGCTGCTTTATCTGGCTGGGGGGAAAGTGAGCGCTCTGACCACTGAGCTATCCCGTCCCCTACATGGAAAATGCATACAAAAAGACTTAACAAGAAAGAGAGACAAGAGGGAAGGAGAGAGGAGGGAATGGCACGAATACATACATACAGACATATTATAGACACAGCTAGAAACATGTTGTCAAAGAGATACAACCAGACAGCCTCATCTAAAGAATGGACTATGAACATCAGACTAACACCACGAAAGCTACTAGAGGGAGGGACGGGAGGGTAGGGGGCGAAGGTGAAAGGGGTAGCACATGACCAGGGAAAAGTAGCTAAAAGACAGATATAGGGACTGAGATAAGAAGGACACTCGGAGAGAGAGAGAGAGAGAGAGAGAGAGAGAGAGAGAGAGAGAGAGAGAGAGAAAATGTTTTTGGTTTGGGGGGGGGGGGGGTTGCTTCTTTTGTGTGGGTTTTTTTTAGAGAGAGAGAGAGGGGGTGGGGGGGCGAGCAGACAAATAAAAAAAAAAATAACGCACACACAGAACTAAAATAAAGACACAAAAAAGGAAGAGGGGACGGGGATGTAGGGGTAGGAGGGGGT
The DNA here is from genome assembly GCA_030674155.1 of Stramonita haemastoma. Taxonomy (NCBI): domain Eukaryota; kingdom Metazoa; phylum Mollusca; class Gastropoda; order Neogastropoda; family Muricidae; genus Stramonita; species Stramonita haemastoma. The sequence goes on from CM060330.1 coordinate 51,485,229, forward strand.
GAGGCTACCTATGGCGTGTAACAAACTACAAGAAAAAAGGTAGCCAGACGAAAGATGCGGAGACTGAGATAAGGTGGACAGAAAGGGAATGTACCGCAAACCTTGGTACTAGCAGCAGACAAGAGAGGAGAAAGAAGAAAGCAGAGTGGAGTAAGAGAACAAGTGTCATGTTGAGACACACACACACACACACACACACACACACACACACACACGAACACACACACACATACATACATACACACACGCGCACGCACGCACGCACGCACGCACAGAGAAAGAGAGAGAGAGAGAGAGAGGTGGGGGGGGGAAAGAGAGAGAGAGAGAGAGATAAAGAACAGAGACAGAGACAGACATACAGAGAACAGACAGACAGAAAAAGAGAATCAGACAGACGGAGAAAGATACAGCAACAGAATCAAATAGAGAGAGAGGCAAAGAAAGAGACAGACAGACAGACAAAGACATAAAGAGACAGAGAGCGAGAGAGGGAGTGATGAAGAGAGATAGAGACATACACAAAAAGAGACATACAACACAAATAAAGGAAGGAAGGAAGGAAGGGAGAGAGAGAGAGAGAGAGAGAGAGAGAGAGAGAGAGAGAGAGAGAGAGAGGAGAGAGAGGAGAGAGAGAGAGGAGAGAGAGAGAGAGAGACAGACAGACAGACAGACAGACAGACAGACAGACAGACAGAGACAAAAAGACAGACAGACAAAGACAGACAAAAGGACAGACAGGTAGGCAGGCAGATAGGCAGGCAAACAGATAGAGACAGAGAGACTGAGACAGACAGACAATTAAAAAGAAACAGGTAAACAGAGACAGAAAAGAAGTATGTGTGTGTGCGTGTGCGTGTGCGTGTGTGCGTGCGTGCGTGTGTGTATGTGTGTGTGAGTGTGAGTGTGTGAGTGTGTGTCCGTGTGTGTGTGTGTGTGTGTGTGTGTGTGTGTGTGTTGTGTAGGGGGGGAGAGGGTGTAGGAGCGAGGGTCTGGTAAAATACAACCCAGGAAAAGTAGCCAGGGGAAAGATGTGGAGACTGAGATAAGATGGACAGACAGATAGCAGGCAGCACCAGTACAACAGGCATTGCATGGTACAGCACAGTCAGTAGACAACAGGGCAGGTCAGGTGAAAGAGAAGGGGAGAGAGATGTATGAGAGCAAGTGTCATGTTATGAGAGAGAGAGAGAGAGGCAGACAGACAGGCAGAAAGACAGGCAAACAGAGAGACAGACAGACAGAGACAGACAGACAGACAGATTGACGGACAGACAGACATAGGCAGAAACAGAAACAGAGACAGACACACAGACACACAGACACACAGACACAGATACAGACACACGCACACGCACACGCAGACACACACACACACACACACACACACACACACACACACACACACACACACACACACACACACACACACACACACACATAAACACACACATCAGTGCTGACTCCACTCTCCCTTAAAGTCCTTCGGATGAGACTATAAACCGAGGCCCCGTGTGTGAACGCACGGAGAACATTTTGCGCACACGTTAAATCCTGTTCCGCTTTTCGTAAGAGTAGGCCATCGCGTGCCAGTGGAAACAGATGACTAGATTTACAAAACTGCATACACACGGGGACTGGATGTAAAAAAGCACAGGAGTGCGTATTCCATTATCCTCGATATAAAAGAATAAATAAATCAATCAATCAATCAAATAAACACACACGCACACACACACACACACACACACACACACACACACACACACACACACACACACACACACAACATACACAGAGAGAGAGAGAGAGAGAGAGAGAGAGAGAGAGTGAGAGAGGGAGAGAGAGAGAGAGAGAGAGGAGAAGAGAGAGAGGCTATAACAGTGACAATAACAAAGGTTTATGGACATAGGCCAGAGCCCCGTTTATAGGGAGACAGTGGGACGGGAGAGGAGGGGTGCTTGGCACAAATTACATTATGTTACAGATTGAGAACTGAATTATGTATAGCCCCATGAATGATTATGGCATAATTGTGATCTAAAGGGTTTTTTGTCCCATACCAGTTTGTTGTATGATGATTTATGATTTGTACAGGTGTTGTATTTCAATAGGTCCCCCTTTACCAATTCCCTCTGTAAGTTGTAACCAAAGCTAATGCTAAAATAAAGGATCTGAATCTGTCCTGTAACCATGTTATAGAATCCATGATGTCTGTTTGAGCAGAGAGAGAGAGAGAGAGAGAGAGAGAGAGAGAGGAGAGAGAGAGAGAGAGAGGAGAGAGGAGAGAGAAGAGAGAGAGAGAGAGAGAGAGAGAGTTTTTTATTTATTTATTCTTTGTGAGACAGACAGACACACAGACACACAGACTCAAAGACATAAACAATAGACCCAGTTGGCCAGCCAGCCAACATAGCAGGTACACACAGACAGAGCTCGCAACATCAGAGAGGAGAAACACCATAGAACATACAGACAGCCTCTGTTCTGACACAGTTCGTCCCAACAACACAGTTCGTCGTAATTTGCGACGAACTGTGTCGAGCCCCCCCCCCCCCCCCCCCCCCCCCCCCGTATATAAACAACAGCAACATATCTTTAATCAATGTAAGTTCAATATAATGGACTACTTCAGCATTTTAGAAGCTCCTCATACATTTTTGTCAACTTTCTGACTTCAGTTCCAAGTTGTGACAAAGTGCCTTGACGCACTTTGTCAACAACTTCTCAGCACCCAAAAGCATGCAATGGCAAAAGTTCTTAGTATCTTTATTATCATTTCTTTTTTTTATACTAAGAAATTTTGCCATTGCAAAAATGACAAAAATGTATGAGAAGCTTCTAAAATGCTGAAGTAGTGCATTATATTGAACTTACATTGATTAAAGATATGTTGTTGTTGGGGTGTTTTTTACATGGGGGGGGGGGGGGGGGGGGCTAACGCAGTTCGTCGTAAAATTAATTACGACGAACTGTGCTGTTGGGACAAACTGTGTCAGAACAGCCACAGAGGGTACAGATGGCAAGGGCAAGGTGCTAAAAGAGACCATTCACTCATCTCCAAACCAGACGCTCCGTTCTTCCTCCGTCTCTCTATCCCTCCCTCCTGTCTTTCTGCTCCTCAGTCTCGATTTCTGCAGTACGTGGCGCTGTTATCTGCCAGAGCGAGAATTAATGTTGATACCCAACACCCCCACTGCACTCCCCACCACTGGAATGTACATCAGTTGGTAACCTCCCTTGACGTTAACATGTATGGCTCCTACGTGTTTCCTGTGGGTTTCTGAGTGTTCAAGGTTAGTTTTTTTTCTATATTTTTTGTGTTTAATTATGAATATGCTTTTTTTTTAAATACTATTTTGTGGTAATGTTTTAGCACCGGATATGTTCAGCTTTGTTTTTTGTGAGAGTATATTGAAAACAGAATTTTTCAGAGTCAAAGACCTCCGTTGTGATTGTTAGACATAATTTGTAGAATTGACATTTGACTAAAAACACACTTCGTGCTAGACTTGTTAATACTGCTTATTTTTCTTTTCTTTTTTTTCTTTTTGTTTTTGGTGTAGTGGGGGAAGGGAGGCTTTTGTAATGCAATAATACTTACATACTACTTAGTTTTGTGGTTGTTTTATTGTAATGCGATTTACTACTAACGTATGTTTTTGTCGTTTCTTGTCGTTACTTTCTTACTGCATATTTCTTTTTACTTTTTGCATCAATCGCCAACACAGAAAGGCTGACACCTGTGTGTAATCATTCCCCAAGGGAGTGAAAAAGAAAATAACCAGTTTGAGCACTTTGAGACCCGAAAGGGGCATATACAAACCTGTTCCTCTTTACGCTACTACTACTACTATGTGTGTTCGGGTTCTTTTGTTTGTTTGTTTACTTTTTAACTTTCTTCAGATCAGTTAGAGTTTTGAGGTTCACCAGTGGGAACATTATTGGATTCGTTTTTGCAACAATTTTTAACACCATTAAGGTA
>CM060330.1:51491710-51494210 GCA_030674155.1 Stramonita haemastoma
GGTAGTGGTGGTGGCGGCGGCGGCGGTGGCTGTTGTGGTAGATGTGGTGGTGGTGACTGCAGACTAAAGGGTCATTGAAGCGAACTTAACTCTCTTCCGTGTCAGTCTCCCTCTGTGGCCTGAAACGAAATCTGTCTTGATGAATGGGGGGGAAGAAGTGACTAATGCTGGTTGATGCCTGGTAGGGTCACGTTACAGGTCAGCGTGTCATCTGCTCTGGCTCTGTAGCTCAATGTCAGTACAGTGTGCATGACATTGTGCTCCAACCTTTCTCTCAGAGGTTAAGTGAAAGGGGACAAGCTATGTGACCTCAGAGCAGGAGACTTTTTGTTTGTTTGTTTGTTTTTATTGCTTAAAAAGTTTCTTTCAGTTGTTGTACTTTTTCATTCATTCATTCATTCATTCATTTATTTATTATTCATTCATTCATTCATAGTTTTATTCGTTCGTTCGTTCATTCCAATTATTCATTCATTCATATCTATATTCGTTCGTTCGTTCGTTCGACCATTCATTCATTGATTAAATCTTTCATTCATTCATAAATTTGATAATACATTAAGTCATTCATTCTTGCTGCTTTTTGTGCGGTTTTTATTTCGTTCTATTTCAGCACATTGTGGCTACCCTAATTGATTGTGATATCTCATGATTATTTTTGGCTTTGGCAGTCTATTTTGGGATTGTCACACTGATAGCAAGGAATGTTCTAAGTACATAAGATCTTAACAAACAAAAAAACAGCGTAACATTGTATTGACTAATTCATTCACGTGATTAGTAACTATCCTTGAACATAGGTAACTTCCACAAGTTGAAATAAAAGGTCAAATGTTCAAACAACGTACATGTTTCTTTTTGTTTTTATTGCAAAGGAAAGACTTTAGACATTTGAAGACACTGGGGGTTTAAAAACTGGACAGAACAATCCCCAAAAGCTTTCTTCGCTTACCTCCATTCAGTCTACTTTAAATGCGTTTTTGTAATCCACACACTTCCCGACGTGGTAATTTGAGAGGAGTTGTCCAATGCATGTTGATACCAGGCAAGACACCTTTTACAGACTGGAGTGCCATTTTCTCTTTCTAAATCAATGTACATGTCTGCCAGTCTTGTCTCCTTAGATTAGATAGAGGGCAGGGGCGGGGGGTGGGGGCGATATAGCCTAGTGGTCAGAGCGTTGCCCGCGCTCGTGATCTGATGGCCTGGGTTCGAGCCACCATAGAGTTGCCAGTGTTAGGAAGTTTTACCCTGAAGTTAACATCAGCATTGATTCCACTCCCTGAAAAGTCCTTCGTATGAGACTATGAAACTTAGGCCCCGTGTGCGAACAGATGCAGACCATCTTGCACGCATGTTAAAACCCATTGCGCCTTCCAGAAGAGTAGGACATGTAGTGCTGTAGGAAGGGGTGATAAAATTTATTTTAAAAAAAATAAAAAAAACACATGCACAAATGCACTATATTTAAACACTAACCCCGAAGTCGGACTGCAGCTAGCTTAATGGTAGGTGAAAATGGTTGCATACACAAAATCTCACCAGAGGTAAACATCGGAACTTTAAGCCAAAGAACGAGAAAAAAAATGAAGGGCATCAAGCTGTAAGGCCATACTACGATAATACTTTTGGGTCTGTTATCTCGGTCAACTTTTCTTTCCTACTCCACCCTGTATGTTGGTAAAAGACAGTATCGCCATAGGGGGTGAACTGTCTGTAGCTGTCCGCAAGTGGATACACAATCCTGACAAACAGCGTCTGCAAGGCCAAGTCAAGGACAACAAGTTATGCTGGAGTATTTTCTTTCGTCTTTCCGATCTTTTCACTTATGTCTATATTTCTTTCCTTCAACTTTTATTCGTTTTATGTGGGTTTTTTCTCTATTTTTACCTCATTTTTCACTTTAGTTTTGACTCAAGCCACTCTTTTTGTCAGTGTTTGGTGTAAGTTAAATTCCCAGGCCTCCATCAAGATGTTATGATACTGATACTATATTATGTTGAGCTGTCTTCAAACCTGACCGTATCTTGAGATATCAGTCTGCAGTTTTCTTTACAGGAGAAAAATGGCTTCTAAAGTCTGCCTATGTGGCGAAATGTTTGAAAGGAGGGAGTCCTAGGCAAAAGCTCTTGTCACCCATTGTGTATGTACAGTCTGATTGTGATTGCCATGTAGAATAAGTGAAGATTCAAAGTGCGTATGCTGGATAAGCCTTTTAGCTGTTTACCTAAGGAGTATGCAACAATATATATATTTTTTAATTCTTTAAAGTTTCCTTTCCTTTTCTTTTTCATTTGTCCTGACTATAATAACCGCACCAATAATGGTGATAAAAATAATACTAAAAAACGATATTATTATTATTACTATTATTATTATTATTATTATTATTATTATTATTATTATTATTATTATTATTATTATTATTATTATTATTATTATTATTATCATCATACTCGACTACTACTTCTACTACTTCTACTACTTCTACTACTACTAC
>CM060330.1:51504210-51529210 GCA_030674155.1 Stramonita haemastoma
AAAGACACAATCAATTTTTTGACTCAACTTTTAACACGCTCCGTTTTATCACAATGCAGTCAAATTATATTTAAAAAATCAAATATGTATATGAGCACATCCTTGCTGTCCAATATTGTTTAAAAGGGAGGGGAGCATGAAATATTTGAACAGTCTACACATATCTATTATCTGTGCAACAAGGTGAAACCTCATCCTTACTTCACTTAACCCACAGTCAAGTAGACCCTTGCAACACCACTGAAGATTTGCCCAGAGGTAACGCAACACATTCCCAAACTCATGAATAAATGCAGATGGACTGACACTCATTGTACACTTCACTCTCCTTCTCAAAGTCCTTTTCCGATGTACATGCATGTTTTCTTCACGCAAGCACTCTCTCTGTTTCAGAGATTGTGAGGAAGTGTCTAATGCATGTTGATACCCACAGGGATCTGTTTCCATGTCAGAATGGCATTAGCGCTCCTCTCCTCCTCTCTCTCTTCTCTCTCTCTCTCTCTCTCCTACCTCTCTCTTTCTCTCTCTCTCTCCTCTCTCTCCTCTCCTCCTCTCCTCTCCTCTCTCTCTCTCTCTCTCTCTCTCTCTCTCTCTCTCTCTCTCTCTCTCTCTCTCTCTCTCTCTCTCTCTCTCTTCTCTCTCTCTCTCTCTCTCTCTCTCTCTCTCTCTCTCTCTCTCTCTCCTCTCTCTCTCTGTCTCTGTCTCTGTCTATATCTCTCTCTCTGTCTCTCTGTCTCTCTCTATCTCTCTGTCTCTCTGTCTCTGTCTTCTCTCTCTCTCTGTCTCTCTGTCTCTGTCTCTGTCTCGTCCTGTCTCTCTCTTCTCTCTGTCTCTCTTCTGTCTCTGTCTTTCTCTTCTCTCTTCTCTCTCTGTCTGTTTGTCTTTCTGTCTGTCCTGTCTCTGTCTGTCTCTCTTCTATCTCTCCCTCTGTCTGTCTATCTGTCTATCTGTCTATCTGTATGTCTCTGTCTGTCTGTCTGTCTGTCTGTCTGTCTGTCTGTCTGTCTGTCTGTCTGTCTTCTCTCTCTCTCTCTCTCTCTCTCTCTCTCTCTCTCTCTCTCTCTCTCTCTCTCTCCTCTCTCTCTCTCTCTCTCTCTCTCTCTCTCTCAAAAGTCAATACAAACTGCCTGCCTGTTTGTTCCTCTTGAGCAAAATGGAAAGCAGGAACTTATATGGCCAACTTGCTACTGCGTTTGTTTTTGTTTTCTTTTCTTTGCTTTGTTTTCAACCCTTTTCTTGCTTTGCAACACAATTTGGTTTGGGTTGTTTTTTTATTTTACCTCTGGTTTGATGCTAGTTTGTTTGTCTATTTGCTTTTCTCTTTTCCTTGTCTTTTCCCCTCACTTTCTTCTAGTATGTGCTCTTGCCTTCAGTAATTCCCTTTCTTATAAAAACAATCAAAATATACAGCTAGTACAGTCTTGGCTTACATGTGCAGAAAAAAGTAATTGATTAGATACAAATTTTAATCCAGTAAAAATTTGACGCTTTTCATAATTTATATACGTTGTATAAAACAGCTTGCAGTATCTTTCCAAATAAGGGAAAAGCAAAATGCTATTTCTTTTTACAGAAAGCTAACCTACAATTTTACTTTAAAATACAAAAAACAGTATAGATTATGCAGATATAATGATTAATGCGTATACACTTCTATCATAATACCTATAATCATACAATAAACATCTAACATCTTCCTGTATTAGCGTCACTCTTTACCAGGGTTCGCACTGGGGTCTACTCTCCTTTATTACTCTAAAAATAACCACAACCAGACACGCAATATCTTACACGTCATATATCAAGGGTTTCCACTAATGAACACGTCAGCATCCTCCTACCTACAAAAAATGTCCCAGTTCCTGTTTCGGGGCCCATACAGACAGTCAGTCTGTCGGCTTTGGAGGACTGAGGCAAGTTGTGAGTTACAGTGACACTATCATCTTAGAGTGCTTACACTTGTCGCCATCTCAGCAAGCCCCATATGTCAATAATACTGGATGTTATTTCAAGAGATGAACTAGACAGCCACCTATCTGGGGAAAACCCTAGAAACGAGTGCACTCCACTGAAAAGAGGACTGGTGAAAAGTGAGTCAAGATAATTTGTCTAGGGGTGTCAAAACGAAGTGTTTTAGGTAAATCTGACATCGTAATTTGTTGTGTTGTGTGGTGTGTTGTTGTGTGTGTGTGTGTGTGTTTGTGTGTGAGTGTAGTGAATAAACCCCAAGGGATCAAGAAAATATGTTGTATTTCATACAAAGAGGATTGTTTTAAATTTTAAAAACTTTACTAAGAAGACTTAAGGTGACAATGCATTCTGTCAACAGTGGAAGCAATAATAAAGTATCTGACTTTTATTTCTTAATACTATAAGTCGCAAATATTAGGACTTACATAAAAATTATACGTAAACATCACTTCCAGTGTGTACGTCTTCTTTACACAGACTCTATCTGTATCAGATATTTTGAGGAAAGGTCTAATGCATGCCTAATATCCATTGAGATACTTTCCAGGTCAGAGTGCCGTTAGGCTCTCTCTTCAAATCAACACAACTGCCTGCATGTTCATTCCTCTTGAGTCAAATGGAAAACAGCTAGGTAAATGGCCATCTTCCAAAACATATTTGTTTGTTGGTGTTTCCTTATTATTTCTTTGTTTCTTACCGTTTCCTTTGCAACAACAGTGTTGTTTTTTTATTCCCTCTTGTCTCTTCCTAGATTTTTTTTTTCCATTTGCCGTCTCTTTCTCCAGCCTTTTTGCCTGCCTTTCTTTAAGTTTGTGTTCTTGCTTTTGTTATATCCTTTCTTATTTAAAAAGAAACAACTATACAGCTTTGATGGACATTTACAGAGAAATTGATTAGATACAAATTTAATGAGTTAAAGATGTAGTGCTTCCGATGATTTCTACTTTGTATTAGATAGCTGCTGAATGATTCCAAATAAGGGAAAATACACAATGCTTTTTTCTTTTTTCCAACAGCTTATCTACAATTTAGAGAAAAGAAACAGCCAAAGACCTGAATAGGTGATGCTAATGAGGAAGTGAAAACCACAATTTTAAAACGCCATCGAACATAAAGAACCTGACTTCAGTGAAAAAAAACGCTAAAATAAAAAGGTATTGGACACGTCACATGAACATCTGGACAGGCCAAGACTGTCCTACAGGGAACAGTACACGGAGGAAGGTGAAGAGGCAGACAGAGAAAACGATGGGAAGACAACATCAGAGAGTGGACTGGCCTTCAGTGGAAAGACTTGCTATTGAATATAAGAACAGCGGGAAGTGGACGAAGCTGGTTACATATCTTCAGTGGTGCCCCCACGGTCTAAGAGGACTACATGATAGGTGGAGATGAAGGAAGGATAGGTAACACAATATAATAGATAATTTATAGACACTTTTAATATATATCCAGACAATCACACCAAAACAAAAATCTAAAAACCTCTTACATAAGATTTAATCTTTACCACTGTCTGACACCGGATTTATTACCTTTATTACTCTGAAGATAGCCACAGCACAAGCCAGACACACAAAATATTACACGTCATTCATCAAATCTTTCCAATAATGGACACGTCAGCATCCTCCCACCTACAAAAAATGTCCCAGTTCCTGTTTCGGGGCCAATACAGACAGTCAGTCTGTGGGCTTCGGAGGACTGAGGCAAGTTGTGAGTTACAGTGACACACGTTCATCTCTGATTGCTTACCCCTTTTCGTCATCTAGGGCTATCACACACACACACACGACACCACACACACACACACACACACACACACCACACCACACACACACACACACACACACACACACACACACACACACAACAACAACATAAACATATAGCATAAAACTAATATAATATATATATAATAACACATACATTATCATCATTATAATATATTATATATGTATATATAATATATATATTATATATCAATAATGCTAGACAATAACTTCATAAGACGAACCAGACAGCCACCTATCTGAGGCAAACCCTAGAAAAGTGCATTCCTCTGAAAGAAGGACTGGTTCAAAAGTAAGATCAAGTAAATCAACTCAATGGATTAGTAGGTGTCTGAAAAATGAGTTTATTAAAATCTGACACGACAAGGCTTTTGCGTATAAGTAAAGAAGAAGAAGGAAAAGGACAACAACAACGTAGTAAAAAAGAAGAGAGGGAGACCAGAGAAAAAGTAAGCAAGAGAGGAAGAAAAACAGACAGACAACAGAAGACAGACAAACAGACACCACACAGACACACAGACACACAGACACACAGACACACAACACAACACACACACATGACACACAGGCAGCATACAACAGCAGATACAGACAAACAACAACAGAGACAACATGACAGAGATGGAATAAAGAGAAGAGAGGGAGCATGACAGAGAAAAAGCCAGCCAGACAGACAGAAAAAAAAACAAAATAAACACACCCAAAACATAAAAGACACACAACGTATAATGATGCTTGATGCTCTAACGAACCCATTTATTATTGTAACGCATGTCTCAACACCCGAACAATGTGACTTGGCAATCCTGCCATGCTCTCCAATCTCTTGTCTTTCTTCTGTGGACTCGCTTCTCTTAGGGGTCCTTAGTTTTATTTCTTTTATCATTTCTTGGCTAGAGCTCCGAGCTTATCAATGGAGAGTACGTGGCTGCCGCCCTCCCTCCCTCGCACACACCATTTAAGTCGCCGCATTCTGCCTTCGGGACTGTGTCTAAACATGAAACCATGTGCATGCGTTTTAGGAAATTGTGTCATCCTTCCTTACCAGACGAAACAGTCTATTCTTCCGAAAGGTGTAACAAAATTTTTAACGGTGAGCAAGATCTTCTGTTTGCATTCACACACAGGGCATCGGTTTATCGTCTCATCGGAAAGACTTTGACATCCAGTTTCGATTTTCTCGTCAAACTGTGAAGAATAGGAAGGCTAGAATCGAACCAAAACCCTTATTGTTTATTTGTTAGGAGTGTCTGCCACTCTACTGTTTCGTTTTTTAAATATATAAAAAAAAAAGTTCAAATGTTTATTTTTTCTACTTATAACTACTATATTGCAAAATATCTTGGCATTTGGAATCAATTAAAGGTTACTTTTCGAGGGGTTTTACACGTCGAGGGATCATATATATTTGCAGGCCTTGATATGAATCAGGGTCTTGGAAATAGCATACTATTTTTCAAAAAAAGAGTTTGTGGGTTCGATTCCTGTTTGAACCTAAAATTTGTACCTTAGTTATTGTCTGGGCACTGACTGTGTGGATGAAATGAGGAATGGATGTCCCACACATCACAGGTGTAACGAATGCAAAAGATCCCACGGCTATAAGAGAGTTGATGTGAGAAATTAAGTACATTAGGCAGCTAGCACTTCTAATTTATCAGACAGATGGCATAAGCGAAAGAGAGGTGGATGGGAACAGACCAAATGCAAAAGAGATAGAGAAACAGCAAACAGTAGCCAATTAGAGAGAGAGAGAGGGAGAAGAGGAACAGAGGAAGAACAAGAGGACAGAGAGAGCACAGACAGACAGAGACACAGAAGCAAACAGAACACAGACACAGAGACACAGAGAGAGGACTTAAGCTCTCCCCTTCATCCTAGCGATTAACAAACATTGCGCATGAACCGAGATATTAACTCCTTGGACTTTTACAACAAGCAAAGAGGATTAGATCAAAAACAAAACAACACATCCCCTGAGTCAGATTATAGAAACAAAACCCTAGCCTCTCTTCCCCCATCGTCTTCGAAGGCTCAGACAGCATCTATTGTCTGTTATAATATGAGCAAAAAAAAGCGACGCGCTGCCGTTAAGCGCCTGACAAGTCAGGCCCAGCGCATCCGACATTGGTGTCGGAGAAAATTGTCATCGTTTAAGACTTTCCGAGAAAAAATGGCAAAAGAATGGACCAAGTGTACAAAATTAGATGATAAAGAGATGACAAGGAAAAAAGAATAAAGGCAGAAAGAAAGAGAGGGATAGAAAAGAGGGAATTCTTTAGCAGAGAATTCGCAGAAGGTGGGGATAGTATTCAAACTGACAGTCCCCCAGGATTCCCGAGGGAGGCTTTGTTGTTGTTTTTAGTAACTTCAATTCTTTTCGCACGTGCGAAGACGCGCGCGCGCGCGTGGGTGTGTGTGTGTGTGGTAGGGGGAGGGGGTGCGTGATTGTGTGTTGCGTGCGTGCGTGCATGCGTGCGTGCGTTGTGTTGTTCAATGTGTGTAGGCATGCAGTTGTGCACACACACGCACACGCACACACTACACACGCACACCACACACACACACACACCAACGCACACCACACACACAACCCCAATACACCCCACACACACACACACACACACACACCAACAAACAAACAAACAACACACCACACACACACACACACACACACACACACACACACCCCCAAACACCCCACCCCCCCCCCCCCACACACACAAAACAACAACCCAAACCTCCCCCCCCACACACACAATAAAAAGCAAACAAATTCTTTCTCATCATCAGGATGAAGCTACCCAGACTCAGACGTGTGAAGCCTCCAGCAGTCGACAAGCTTTAGGGGGAGCTTGTATGTGTATTCCATTCAGTACGATCCGTCATTAGCTGGCATCACCTTGAGCCAAAACAAACCTTTTCCCCCAGAATAAGCCAATTTGCTTTTTTTTTTCTCGCCCTCACATTTTCCCCGCCAATGTTGTCCCAGTTTTGTTGTCCTATCAATCAAGTCAGGTTCCTTGTTCCTTTAGGCGCAATTTATTTGTGGCGAAGAGAAATGTGGGTGGATTTGAAACTTACAAATTAGGACTTATTGGGGGTTTTTCCCTATTTTGTAAATAGTTTTTTTTTTAACCTGTCCACTCATTGTTGTTGTGTTGTTATTGTTACTGTTGTTGTTGCGTGTAGTTTTGGTGACTTTAGATGCCATGTCAGGATTATGTTTTCTTTTCCTACAGTTGAATCTACCAACATAGGTTTTGGGTAATCTTGATAAATTGTAACATTTTGTTTTGCGTCACTTTCTTGTGTGCTTATTTTTACAGTATCTTATAGCATATACCTGATTATTGTTTTATTCAGTATGTTCTTTTCTTCTTATTTTTTTCATAACTTTGTCCACCCATATTTCTCTGTGGACGTTTTGCTGTTCAGTATGTGTGTTTTTTAAGCGTTTTTCGCTTAGTCTTATCTCATTTATCTATCATTCGATGCATTTTTTATGTTTAGCTTCGAATTGTTGATTATCTTTTTGCTTCATCGTATATTAAAAATTTCGTATTATCTTATTTACTGTAAATTCTTCCTGTTGTTGTCTAGTGAAGCTGTTATGAATATTTTTTTTGTTTTTAAACGCCTTGTATAGTTTGATCGATTTCCCAGTCAAATGTTTTAAGTTTTTGTGTCTCTCCCGTTGATACTCTTGCTGCTTTGGGTTTTTGGGGGTTGTTTGACGTTCCTTATGTTAACAACCCGTGAATCGCCCAGTTAAAAAGTACGTGTTTTTTTTCTTATCATAATGATGGAAAGGTGTCGACATAACTGAATTTAAATGCAATGCCCCAAACTCATGTGTCCATTCAAAAGCTATGACTGTCATAAGATGTCCCGTTCATACACTGACAGAGTGTGCTATACAAAATAACAAATGAGTTCACGTTGAGAAAGAGAGAGGGGGGAGAGAGGGGGGGGGGCGACAGAGAGGGGGGGGGGAGGAAGAGAGAGAGAGGGAGAGAGACAGACAGACAGAAACAGAGAGACACACACACCACACACACACACACACACACACACACACACACACACACACACACACACACACACACACACACACACACACACACACACAGAAAAACAGGCAAGCAGACCGTCAGACAGATACAGACTATAATACAGACAATTATGTTTTGTGTCAATGTTTTTTTCCAAACTAAGACGTGTACACATCATATATTCGTCATGTTTTCCAAGCTAAGGAGTATGATTTTGCCATACAAACTTTCATTAGCTCTTGCCTACCTGAAACTAGAACCAATTGCTCCCTTTCTCTTTTCAAATAACTAGTTTGCTCTCGTTGTCTGCATTTCTCTCCTTTATCATAGTACATCTCTTGCTGCTTGATCAGTGTATCAAATATACCTTTTTTTCTCTCTTTATTGCAGGTAATAGACTTAAACAGCACCTAGTAGTTAAATATTACCATTTTAATCTTTCTTTCAACAGTTTTTATTCCATGCTTCTTGATAAAATGCAGAACCTATCTTACATTCATACTATCATCGGGTTTTTTTTTTTCGTTTTTGTTTTTGTTTTGTGTTTAATAGCAATATTTCTTTAGCCTTCCCTTTTGTTATTTTCCACATCCATTTCTTTGTTTTCTTGGTTGTTATGTTTTTTTGTGTCCTTTACTTCATGCCAACATATTTTCCCCTACTTTCACATTGCTTCAACACCTCATTAGTTTTTATTGCTTTGCATTCGTATGTCTTTTGCAGTTTAGGTATTTTGTCAGTGATGTCTTTTGCAGTTTAATTCTTGTACCAGATTAAATAGCTATTTCTATATGGTTGCATCTCTTTCTAATTTTTTTTCCTAGGAGTAGGGGGCATGGAGGGCAAGGCATGAGCTGTTTGGCAGGAAGCTTTTCTTGTAATATCTTTCCTATGTTTTTATCATTATCCTCTGCCATTTTTGTCAATGCATGTGACAGTCGTTACACAACACATTTGAGTTTACTCATGCCTGTATGGCAAGGTTCTTGCGGCCCCTGCGACGGCAGTGGAACCATCTGTATCCGCGATCGCATTTCCAATGTACCATTGCATGCAGTGACGTGCAGAAAGGGGGTCTGCTGCATGGGTAACAGCTTGCCCTCCATACTTACGTACCCAGGCTTTGCGCTCCATATTCTTCCAAGATTGATGGATGCCTACTACCTACTGCATTAGAAAAAAAAACACTTTCTTTTGCAGATGCGTTCTTCACGTTTAAAATGTATAATACGATACTTCTACTGCTGCATCTCAAATGCGTCTTCATACTACCTATTTTTTCTAATTGCGAGTTGGGGAAAAATCTGATATAAAATTAACCGAAATAAAAGAGAGACACATAGAATTACACACCAACAAGCTGAGACTTAAAACACACAGCAGAGAAAGCAGATGGACATCATCAACATTTTAAAAGCTAAATTTCTTCCGAGACACAGACAGGTAAAACAAAGGTATACAGTATTACTTTTTTTTTAAATCCAATAATCAAATCTAGCAACTTGAGGCGATAAATGGAGTCTTAAAAAAATAACCAGACTGCTCTCACCCCTCTCACGCCTTTCCAACCTCATTAGCAGGCTTCAGATAACGGCCAGACTGTCTGATCTATGTTCTATTCAGCTCTGTCTGTCTTTCTGTCTGGCTGTAAACCTCAGGAACCGTGCTGCAAACACCACCTGCGAATGAGAAATGGATGTCTTTTCTTTGCTCTGCCGGAAACCATCTTCCTGCCTGCCCCCTTTTGATAAATGGTGTTAACTGTTTTTTGATAACAATGTGTTGGGTATCTGTTAGGGGGCTAATCATCTTTAGGATTCTGGGGAACTAACTATTTATTGTTATAAGGTTGTATTAAAGAAAATCTGTTGTATTTGTCTGGTGTGATTTACATCAAAGGGGATGCAGATGGATTGATCGAGTGAGTGAGCTAGCCACAGAGAGAGGGAGAGAGAGAGAGAGAGAGAGAGAGAGAGAGAGAGAGAGAGAGAGAGAGAGAGAGAGAGAGAGAGAGAGAGAGAGAGAGAGAGAGAGAGAGAGAGAGAGAGAGACAGACAGACAGACAGACAGACAGACAGACAGACAGACAGACAGACAGACAGACAGACAGACAGACAGACAGACAGACAGACAGAGACAGAGAACAGAGAGAGAGACAGACAGACAGACAGAGAAAGGCAGAGAGAGAGACAGAAGGAGACAGACAGAGACAAAGACAGATAGACAGACACACAGAAAGACACACAGACAGACACACACAGACACACATACACACACATAGTTAAACAGACATACAAATGACAGAAAAATACAAGCAAACACGTAGACAGATACGGAAACAATGACAGATACAGTCAGAACTCAAAAACAAAATACAGTGCTGTCAGTATATTACTGCATAATTATAGATCATCCAACACTTTTTCCACGTGACCTATCAGTATCTACAGCATTCTAGTATAGGAACCACAGCCACGAAAATAACCCTGAGGATCCTTGTACATTTTCCTGCCTCAGCAAAGTGCATCAAATAATGATGCTGTATTCTGATCAGTGTATATTCTGTTTATTATAGTCTTCTACAGGAAATGTAGTGGAGGATGTCTCCCTGGAAACAAAAAGCATCCATTCTTCTTGTGCGTCATCATTCTAACCTGAAATTTGTTCTGCAGTCATATACATATACCTGTAGGAGCAAGAACATAATGGGTATAATTTATGAGAGAGTGTGTGTGTGTGTGTGTGTGTGTGCGTGTGTGTGTGTGTGTGTGTGTGTGTGTGTGTTGTGTGTGTGTGTGTGTGTGTTGTGTGTGTGTGTGTGTTGATTATCAGAATAACTCATGAATGTTTTTAAAGCTCAGTATTTAAATCGTTGTATAATGCTGGTGGTGGCTTAGTAAGGAATTGTGTAGTGGTCTTCCAGGGTCAGTTTCATGTTGCAGTATTGTTGCTCACCTTACTTATCCTGTAATCTAGTCGTAAACATTGGGTGCACTGAGATTTTACAACCACCTTCCTCTGTTCTCGTGTTTCTGAGCTTTGTGTTGTGAATGCCATTTCTCTCAGGCCAGGACCTCTTCAAGGGTGGAGAAAACAACTCAGAGTGTGAAGGTGGCCTTAGAGGAATGGATGGGCCAGAGTTAGTAACTACAACACTTATCTGTTCTGATTTTAAAACATGGAGTGACTGAGTTTCAACCACCTTCCTCAGTTCGTGTTCTGAGTTTTTGTATATCATTCACTCAAGGCCAGACGCCTCTTCAAAAGGATGATGTGATGGTTGGAGTGAATAACATAACAGAAAGTAAAAGAACAGAGTGAGGAACTGTCATTCTGAATTGTTCAATGGAAGGGACGGCCTGAGGTTACATTTTAAGTAAGAAGACATGTAACAGGAAAAGAATCACGACTGATACATGAAGAGGTGAAGGACAGAAAACAAAAGAAAGAGAAAGAAAGAAGAACAGACAGACAGACAGACAGACAGACAGACAGACAGACAGACAGAAGAAGAGAAAGACAGACAGAAAGGAAAGAAAGAAAGAAAGAAAGAAAGAAAGAAAGAAAGAAAGAAAGAAAGAAAGAAAGAAAGAAAGAAAGAAGAAAGAAGAAAGAAAGAAAGACAGAAAGAAAGAAAGAAGACAGAAGAAAGACAAAGACAACGCGAAAGAAAAACACAAAAACAGAAGAACAGAAGAAAGAGAAAGAAAGAAAGAAAGAACAGACACATACACACACACACACTGCGCGCGCGCGGCACACAACACACACCACACACACACACATACACACACAACAGACAGACACACGCGCACACACACACACACACACACCACACTCACACACACACACACACACACACACACACACAACACACACACACACACACTCCTTTACTTCATGACTACAGTCGTCTCAAAACTATGACTTCCCGCTCCTGCTGCTCTCAGAAAAAATCTTTATATCCCAATGTGCGTAATTCAAGTATGATCCAATAAATCCATCATTAATTCTTACCTCCTGTAGCGAGATCAAAAATCTCTGAAGGCAGTGATTTGCCTTCTGCTTCCTCATTACCTTGTCATTAAATGGATTGATGGACATCATGCCACGTGCGATGAATTAAATTTTCATTTATGCCACATGTCACTGTGCCCATCCTTTCCAATCAAAGTGTTAAACCTTGTATAAAAAAAATTAAAAAAGTAACGTAAAGGTGTTCCACAGCCTATGTGGTCGTATGAGAGCGAGGCGTCAAAGACGTCAGCTTCTCTAGGGGCCAGGATGTTAAGGGCGGCGCCCATCTCCTCTCCCTCGCTGCTTAAACCTTCCCTGACCCTAAAGAGGGCAGGTACCCATTTACAGCTGGGTGAACTTGGGGACTGTACTGAAGCCAAGGCGTGCAAACGGTCAGTCATCCACTTGGTAACCACGCTCGAAGCTGCTTAACCTTAGCTTGGGGAAAGCGAGTGCTCTGACCACTGAGCTAACCTGTCCCCACAAACCATGAATACAAGTTGTTTAAATCTAATTAGCTGCAGGTAAAGTTGCAGAAGCAGCCAAAAGATGGTAACGGGAAATTCACGCTGTGTTGTTCCTTTATGAATGCTTTTCCCATGATCCCAATTCAAATATTTTGCATTTTGCTTTTGCTGAAGTGTCTGTCTGTTTCTCAGTCTCTGTCTGTGTGTCTGTCTGTCTGTTTATCTGATGCCTGTCTGTATGTCCCTCTCTCTGTCTCTCTCTCTTCTGTCTCTCTCCCTCTCTCTCTTTGCTTTTCTGTCTACTTATGTGTCTATCTGTGAGTCAGTTTGTGGGTCTGCGTCTGCGTCTGTCTGCCTGTCTGCCTGTCTGTCTGTCTGTCTGTCTGTCTGTCTGTCTGACTCTCTCTCTCTCTCTCTCTCTCTCTCTCTCTCTCTCTCTCTCTCTCTCCTCTCTCTCTCTCTCTCTCTCTCTCTTTCTCTCTCTGTCTCTCTCTGTCTCTGACTCTGTTTCTCTGTGTGTGTTTCTCCCTGTCTGTCTCTGTCTCTGTTTCTGTGTCAGTCTCTCTCTCTGTCTCTCTCTCTGTATTTTTCTATCTGCCTGTGTGTCTGTCTGTCTGTTCTCCACCACCCTCTCTCTCTCTCTCTCTCTCTCTCTCTCTCTCTCTCTCTCTCTCTCTCTCTCTCTCTCTCTCTCTCTCTCTCCTTGTTCGTACATTTCCTTCTTGTTTTGTTTCTAGTTCAGTTTGTAAACGAGTGATTCACTCATATCTTTACCACAACCACAAAATACAAATTAGGTTGAAACTTATTCAAGCACTGACAGAAAAGAAAAAATGCCTGACTGGTGTATCATGTATTTTATATCAGTTTACATGTTTACAAAGAGATGTACACAAAAATTAACATACAGAGAGACAAGCAGATAAAAAAAAGAACTGATTTTCTTATTGATACGATCAAGATAGATACAGCAAACTTGTCCTGTGTCCTTATAATGACTTACAAAGTAACTCTAGCCACTTAAGGGGGAAACCTACCGTCTCAAAATAGCCAGACTGCTTTTAATCCTTCTCACGCTTTTCCTGTCTCATTAGCAAGATTCAGATAACAGCCAGACTGTCTGGTCCACATTGTGTTCAGCTTTGTCTTGTCTTTCTGTCTCGCTGTAAACCTCAGGAAATGTGCTGGGAACACCCAGCCACGAACTACAAAGGGCTACCTTTTCTTTGTTGCGTCTAAAAATGGTTGCCCCGCCGTCATTTTGATGAAATCCAATGATCTCTGTTATGCATTAGGGCTACTTCGATATTGCATTAAGGCTACTTCGATAAGTACCTATTGCTCTATCAGAATTCTCAACTACCTGATACCTAATCATGGTAAGGTCCTGAATAATTAATGATCTAGTTGTGTTTTTTCTCGGCTTTTGTTTTAGATCTTACATGTTATGATAATAAGGATCTCTAGTATTTACTGGTGTTGTTTCTGGATGGACAGAAAGAGAGAGAGAAACAGAGAGAGAGAGAGAGAGGAGAGAGAGAGAGAGAGAGAGAGAGAGAGAGAGAGAGAGAGAGAAAGAGAGAGACAGACAGACAGACAGACAGACAGACAGACGTTGGTAGAGGGAGAGACTGAGATAGTGAGAAAGATTGAGAGAGAGATAGAGAGAGAGACTTAGACAGAGATAAAGACAGACAGACAAACAGAGACGAGAGAGACACAGATGGACAGACATATGGTCACACAGCAAAACAGGCAGACAGACAGTGACAAAGACAAACACATCCTGAATTGATACAAGAAAAGTACATCACATCACTGTATCTTTCCCAGCCACATATCTTTTCTTTCTGTGACCTGTCAGTGCCCCCAACCCCTCTGCAACACGAACTGCAGCCACGAAAATAACTCTGATGTCTGTCCTCTGCACCTCCTACCCTTACACACTTCCCTCTCCCTAGCTAAGTGCATCAAATAACGGCTATGTGGTCTGATCAATGCATTCACTCCTGCCCGCATCTGCAGTCTTTGGCAGGAAACGTGGCGGAAATGTCACCCTGGAAATACGACCCTGACGTCCTTTTCGTATACTTCAGTATTTTACCTCCATATACGTCTGTGATAATATGCGGCATGTGTGGGAGCAATGACCGAATGAAATAAGAATGGTGCTGACTGACTACTAACTTAAAGTGTCTTGAAAACTGTAGCCGTGGATTTGAATCTCAGTGTGGTGCCATGTACATTAAAGTTTCACATTTCTACGATAGCTCAGCTGAGGTGGACTGATGGCTATGTAGATCTCTCAGAGCTTAACTCACCTTCAGTAGAAAATAAAGTAAAGGTGCTCCCTTTACCCATGCGGTTGTTTAGGATTAAAATGCCAGAGACTTCAGCTTCTCAAGGTCCAGTATTTTTTTTAGGGTGGTGTTCATTTTCTCTACCTCGCTGCTTTACCTTTGCTGTCTCTAAAGAGGGCAGGCACCCATTTACAGCTGTATGAACTGGGAAGGGGGGAGGGGGACTGTAATAAAGCCAAGGAGCGTAAACACTTGACGCTGCTCAACCTTCGCTTCGGGAGAGTGAGTGCTCTGACCACTGAGCTATCATGTTCCCTCCAGGAATAATTTATGCATAGATTTCATCTCTGTTTGTTGAAAAATCGGATTACTTTAGTGCGTAGAGCATAGCATATTGTATGACTGTAGTTAAGGAGTAGGTTTGAGTCAACTAAAGTAATCGGTGACAGATTGATGTACATGAGGGCTAACAGCAGTACACATGTCATTGATTTCTGTAACAGTCTTTAGGTGAGACTATAAACGGGAGTTTCAATGCTAAAACGTGTATGTACATCTGCCAGTTTCCTACTTTCACCTGTTCCCAGTTGCTATTTAAGGGGACGGTATAGCCTAGTGGTCAGAACACTGCGCTCGCAATTTGACGACCGGGTTACATTCCCGGTCGAGAGGATTTTTCCTCTGGAGTTAACATCAGTGCTGGCTCCACTCCCCCCAAAAGTCCTTCGGATGAAACTATAAACCAAGGCCCCATGTGTGAACCCACGCAGAACATCTTGCGCACACGTTAAATCCTGTTCTGCTTTTCGTAAGAGCAGGCCATCGTGTGCCGGTGGGAACAGATGACACGATTTACAAAAAAAAACTGCATACACACGGGACTGCATGTAAAAAAGCACATAAGTGCTTATTCCATTATCCGCGATATAAAAGAATTTTTTTTTTAATATCCATTTCACCCCATCCTGGCCCAGCTGGGGCCAGCTGGTGCTAATCACAGCAAGAAGCGACCACACATGGACTTGATAAAGGGGCAGGGCTGCGCTAATCTCAGCACTGGGCCCTAGACACATGACTGAGATATGCTAAATTTGTCCGCTGTGCTCCCGTGTAGAACACTTTTGCTCGAACGTTTGCACTTTCCCACTCTGCGTAAAAGACACAGACAGAATTCACTAGCAGAATGTATGTACCTTCAGATGAGACTATAAACGGAGACCCTGTGTGTGAACGCACGCACAACATCTTGCGCACACGTTAAATCCTGTTCCGCTTTTCGTAAGAGTAGGCCATCGAGTGTCGGTGGAACAGAGGACATTTACAAAACTGCATACACACGGGACAGGATGTAAAAAAAAAAAAGCACAAGAGTGCTTATTCCATTATCGTTAATATAAAAGAATAAAATAAAAAACAAAATGATTTTTTTTAAATATGACAAAAGCATGGCCAGCCCCCATTAGAACACTATCTGGAGAGGGTTCTGAAGTTTCTTACAACTTTCTTGCTGAAAAGTTCAGTACAGAGCTGGGGCAGCAACTCATTAAGCAGTTAAGAGCAAAGTTGTGTCATGCTAATCTGAACATTGTATGCAGTTGTTTTCTGAGCTGTGGGAAAGAAGAGAGGGGGAGAGGGTAAGCCAGCAAGTACTCTCTTTACCTTCACTTATTTCCTGGTTTCCTAGACCGTTGTGGCACCACTGAAGATTTTGCAACCGGCTTCCTCCACTCCTCTCGGTTTATATAGCTTTCTGCAACAAGTTGTTCCACTAGGCCAGTCCACTCGCTGCTGTTGTTTTCCCATCATTTTTTTCTCGGCATGTCTCCTTGTTTCTCTCTTTGTTTCTGTCGCTACTATAGGCTGCAATAGACATTCTTCCTTCCTGCTTTCCTTTTTCCAGCAAGCAGCCCTCTCACTGTCATAACTGCTCATACCGAGATCTGCCGATTAGACACTTATATATTATTACCTTTTTTATCATCCGATGACGCGATAGCCCAGTGGTCAGAGCACTTGCTTTCCCTAAGCTAAGGTAAAACAGCACTGAGCGTGACTACCAAGTAGATGGGTAACCGTTTGTGCACCTAGCTTTCAGTGCAGTCCCCCCAGTTCACCCAGCTGTAAGTGGGTACCTGCCCTCTTCAGGGACAGGAAAGTTAATTAAAGCAGCGAAGAAAAGGAAGTAGGCGCCGCCCTCAATATGCTGGCCCTGAGAGAAGCTGAGGTCTCTGACACCTCGCTTCCCTAACGACCACATAAGTTTTGGGAAACATCTTCACCTTTACATTTTAACATTTACAATCATTGCTTGTGACACTTCTGCCACCTCATAATACAATCATGTTAGTATTATGTTCAGCATCTCCAAGCTGGGCAATATTGTGTGTGGCACATCTGTCGTGTAATATACCAGCGTTCTTTCCTTACTGCTGCCTGCTACACACCATTGCTTTTGGCACACCTGTCACACCAGATGCTGGTCCGTTGCCTTGTGCGTCTTTTCTGATTACTGTGTTGATGGTTTGCTCTGTTATGTGCTGGGTATAGGTCAGCATATTATCTCCAGGGTGAAATCTGTGTAACCTGGCCTGGAGATAGGTGTTGTGCTCTGCCAGTTTTTTTTTTACTTTTTCAAAATACATTTCAAAAGGGAGGAATAAGATTTCAGAGAGAGAGGGAGGGAGGGAGAGAGAGAGAGAGGGGGGGAGAGACAGACAGACAGACAGACAGACAAACAGACAGACAGACAGACAGACAGACAGACAGACAGACAGACAGAGACAGACAAACAGACAGACAGACAGGCAGGCAGAGAAACAGACAGACAGACAGACAGACAGAGTCTTGTGTGAATGTGTCCGTGCATGTGTGTGTAGAGGTGTGTATTTGTATGTGTTGTGTGTGTGTTTGCGTGCATGCACGTGCGTGATTGTGTGTGTATGTGCGTGCGCGTGCGCGCGTGTGTGTGTGTGTGTGTGTGACAGAGAGAGACAGAGACACAGATACAGAGAAAAATAGGAAAGACAGACAGAGACATAAAAAGAGTAGGACATAAAGACAGACAGAGAGACAAAAAGAGAGAGAGAAAGAGAGAGAGACAGATAGACAGACAGACAGACAGACAACAGACAGACAGACAGATAGACAGACAGGCACAGACAGAGAGACACAGACAGAGAGACACAGAGACAGACAGACAGACAGACAGACAGACAGACAGACAGTCAGAGACAGAGACAGAAAGAAGGAATTTGAGACGGTAACAAAAAGACACCTGATGGCCAGATTGTAGGACAGACTGAGGACAAAGAGGTAGAAAGGATTGAGTAGCCAGTGGTCTGTACCTGTGTGTGTGTGTTTCAGAGGGCTGACCAGCAGTGACCAGAAAGGTTATACTGACTGACACTGCGGAGTACAGCTAAAGGTCATTCATCACCTTCACTGACTTGTGGTCCTACGGTCAGTTTATTATTTATTGTGCGTTTTTGCTGCTATTGTTTGTGTTGGTTGGTGTTGTTGGTGGTAGTAGTGGTGGTGATGATGTTGTTGTTGTTTTTCATTTTCTTTCTTTCTTCTTCTTCTTCTTCTTCTTCTTCTTCTTCTTCTTCTTCTTCTTCTTCTTCTTCTTCTTCTTCTTCTTCTTCTTCTTCTTCTTCTTCTTCTTCTTCTTCTTCTTCTTCTTCTTCTTCTTCTTCTTCTTCTTCTTCTTCTTCTTCCTTCTTCTTCTTCTTCTTCCTCCTCCTCCTCCTCCTCCTCCTCCTCTTCTTCTTCTTTGCAATTTTTCTTTGCAAATTTTATCCTTCTTCGCAATTCTTCTTCTTAGCAATTTTTCTTCTTTACAATTGTTTTTTTTTTTTTTGCATTTTTTTTTTTTTGCAGTTCATTGTCTTCTATGCATTTATTTTTACAATTCTTCTTCTTCTTTGCAATTCTTCTTGTTTTCGTACTATTTCTTGTTCAATCCTTCTTCGCAATTCTTCTTCTTCTCACTTGTTTTTTATTCACCTCATTGTGACTTCTTATATATAATATCAGATACACAACCTTTCCATTTCTGATTTTACTTATCTCTTTCTACTTGTTCACTTACCGGTGTTTTGTTTTGTTTTGTTTCCTTTTTATAATATTGCCTCTTTTAATTAGTTATACTTTTCTTCAGTTTGGTATTTTTGTTAGGTTTAGCGCAATCCTTCATATTCATTATTAATAAAGCAAACACCGATATAGATAAGCAAATTGAACAGAGAGCACTTATTGTCTCATGCTAAAGACTGCAAAAACCATCCTGCAAGAACATCGAGGGCAAGAGTAAGAAGAGGCCGCAAAAGAAATCATGGGTTGACAACATCAAGACTGGACGCCCAACCCCTGCAACACCTCCTACTAGCCACACAGGATCGTGAAGCATGGAAAAAGATCTCTGTTGCGTCTTCTCTCATTCCCCCCTACGTCCTTTGGACATGGACTGAGTAGTGAGTGAGTGAAAGACTGGTAACTCAGACCACCACCTATGGACAGTAGATAGGGAGAAAATTCTGGTGACATGGGAACGAACCCGGAACCTGTTGAACCTAGTCATCCGCTGTCTATTATTATTATTCTGTTATTTTAGGATAATGGAATGAGCACCCATATATTTTACATCTAGTCCCGTGTGTATGCTGTTTTTGTTGTTGTAAACTTTGTTATTTGTTTCTACCGGCACACAATGGCCTTTTGTTTGGAAGTGCGGAACAGGATTTAACATGTTCTGTATGTGTTCGCCCACGGGGCCTCGGTTTATTGTCTCATCTGAAAAACTTTTGGGGAGGTGTTTCACCCCTAGGCCGTAAATCCACTATATACTTTACATAGTTTTCTTACATTGAAAGACCATTCAACACACACACCACCGCACACACACACAACACACACACACACCAAACACACACACAACACAACACAACACACACACACACACACACACACAAACACACACACACACACAACAAACACAGAGAGAGAGAGAGAGAGAGAGAGAGAGAGAGAGAGAGAGAGAGAGAGAGAGAGAGAGAGAGAGAGAGAGTAATGCTAACACTAACACTAACACAACACTAACACCCAAAGACTCGAGACTTAAGAGGCCTGAGAGAAAGAGAGAAAGAGAGATTTACGCGCTGTAGTACTTCTCTCTTCCTAAATCTTTCAGCCTGGTCTAAAATAACACTCTGTTATCGCCCCTTACAACACCTACTGGGACATGTGCCATGTTGGCTTACCTCCCTTGCCAGCTAATTTGTGGACTTGAGCGTGGCTGCTGCTGCTAACATTGTTTTCCTTCCCCCACGTGTTAACAAGACCATCTCGGGTTATTGACCCTTCAAGACAATGTTATTCACAAACTCTGTCCCTTTTTTTTCTTTTTTGTTGTTGTCATTTTGAACAGTCATGATTATCAGCCTGACAAGTGCAAATATTGAGGCAGTAAGAAACAAATTAATGAGAGAAGAGAGGCGCATATAAAAAATTATACAAATATAGCTGAAAATAGTTCTATTTGTTGTGGTATCCCTTAAAGTGGAAAGACGTTAAAATTGAAGACTTACTTGCTTGAAGTTCCATTTGCTTAGCGTTTAATGTACCTTGGAATGTTGTAAAATACAATGCCATATAAAACATAGCGTACCTGTGTTGTTTATTTTTCGAGATTATGATTCCTATCATCTGCGTGTCTGCTAATATTGAAATTGCACATCATGGAATGAGTAAGGTATTTTTGACTTAACTTGACTTAAGGTTTTGGGGGTTATTTTTTGCTGCCTCAACTCCTGTAAGGTTACCTTCTTGCTGTTCCCACGCCGCTCATTTCAATCTTCCTGCCACAGCCATACCCAGATTTGTTATGTCTAATCCTCAGGGTCGAGAGTCCACAAGGAGCCCATCAATATTATGTCTGTATCGTCATGAAGAACAGACGATTGGAACTAGACATACTGCTTCTCTAGAGAGGACTCTCCCAGGGAAAGAATGTGTTGAGTCCGAAACGTTACAAGAACAGATGCTTCAAAAGTGTCAAACCAAAATTGTGAAAGTGTTTTAGCCTACCTTTTTCTCTCTCTCTCTCCCTGACTGTCTTTGTCTGTTTCTGTCCCTGTTTCTTTTTGTTTCTGTCTCTGTCTGTTTTTCTGTCTATTTGACTCTCTGTCTTTGTTCCCCGCCTCCCCCCCCCCCCCCCCCCTCTCTCTCTCTCTCTCTCTCTCTCTCTCTCTCTCCTCTCTCTCTCTCTCTCTCCTCTCTCTCTCTCTCTCTCTCTCTCTCTCTCTCTCTCTCTCTCTCTAAATGTTTAACCTTGGGAACATATAGCCATTAAGACCGGTAGAATTGGATCCCAATATTTACGATACCGAATGCACTCGGTGACCGATGTAAAAAAAAAAAAAAAAAAAATTTAAGCCCAAAAGTGCTTTTTCTCTCATTCTTGAAATGTACGAACTGCTCTGTCTTTGTTTATTTTCTCTCTCCTCTTTCTCTTCTCTGTCTCTTCTTCTCTCTGTTCTCTCTTCTCCCTTCTTCTTCTCTCTCTCTCTCTCTCTCTGTCGTTGTCTGTCTCTCTCTCTCTGTCTGTCTGTCTGTCTGTCTGTCTTGCTCTCTCTGTCTCTCTTCTGTCTCTCTTTCTCTCTCTCTCTCTCTCTCTCTCTCTTCTCTCTCTCTCTCTCTCTCTCTCTCTCTCTCTCTCTCTCTCTCTCTCTCTCTCTCTTGAGTCTCTCTCTCTCTCTCTCTCTCTTCCCCTCTCTCTCTCTCTCTCCCCTCTCTCTCTCTCTCATCTCTCTCTCTCCTCTCTCTCTCTCTCTCTCTCTCTCTCTCTCTCTCTCTCTCTCTCTCTCTCTCTCTCTCTGTCTGTCTCTGTCTGTCTCTGCCTTGCCTGCCTGCCTGCCCTGTCTGTCTGTCTGTCTGTCTGTCTCTGTCTCTCTGTCTCTCTGTCTCTCTCTCTCTCTCTCTCTCTCTCTCTCTCTCTCTCTCTCTCCCCTCATACTCTCTCCTTGTCAGGCAGGCAGGCAGGCAGGATGCCATTCCTAAATCACTGGCATTATCGCGGTGTGTGCTGAGTATTTGCAGACACAACATGCCTGCTTTCTCTCTCCTGTACCACAGGTCGCTATGAGTTAACATCACATGCTTTGCTTTTCCTGTCCCAGCATTTGTTTGCAGATGACAGAATGAATATTTCTACATACATGCCTTTGCTGGATAAAACCCCTAGTGTTCCAGTGTCCCTTTTTTTGGTGTGTTTTTTTTGGCCGTAGTGTGGGTAGGGGGGAGATGGGGAGGGAGGTGTGTGCATGTGTGTGTGTGTGTGTGTGTGTTGGCCGTAGTGTGTGTGTGTGTGTGTGTGTGTGTGTGTGTGTGTGTGTGTGTGTGTGTGTGTGGTGTGTGTGTGTATGTCTTTGTGTGTATGTCTTTGTGTGTGCATTGTATTGCATAAATGTGACGCTCCACCACGAAATGAGTCGCTTAGCACATTACCCAATATTGCGCTAGGAGCCATTAAAGGCAGGTGGGGTCAAGTTGTCAATTTTGAGATTTTGATCGATTATTAAAATATATCTGTTATTCTACCTTGTAATGAAATATTCAAACCTTATTTTGTCTCTGTTTGCCTTAAAAGTGTTTTAAAAATACCCAAGCCCTCATTCTGACCACCTATTTAGATGCTTTACTTGACAATTTCTCATTTTGTCATTTCCTGCAGTCTACCATTTGAACTTGTAATAACTTTTCATAGAATTGACCGATTTTCAATCTGTTTTTTGTATTGTATAGCCATTTTATTGCGAATTTATAACATGTCAATAACTAAAAATTGACCGTTGGTGCAATGCGACTCCTTATGTGGTGGAGCGTCACAAATGTGTATTGTTTTATTTTATTTGAGAGGTGTTTCATAAAGAGGTTGCTTTGTCAGTTGATCTTTCTTTTATTGTTATTAAGTTTTTGTTTTGATTAGGAGATAACAGTCTAACGACCAGATCTCTTTTTTATTCAGCCATTGTCAAACTGTTTATTTCCTAAAACTTTAAAATTTTCCTGTAGGGATACCAGGGACGTTTAAATATAAAAACTAAGTGCTAGCAATTCCTCCGTTTCTATACCTCTCTCTGTTTTTTGCCATGTCCATTTTCTTCCTAAAACCCCAATTCTGCTGTTTTTCTGCCTTCTTCGACGACTCTGTTCTCCTGCTTTTTTCCCCATAAAGACTTACTAGATAACTATTCTCATCTATGTTCAAGTCAGATGCTGTACTAGGCCTGATCTTATTGGGCGTTTAAACGGCAATAAAATGCATTTTCGCTCAAAGGATAAAACAACAATAATTGCTGTCTGCCTGTTGAAGAAGCAAAAAGAATTTCAACAATAATTTTCAACTCAAGAGAGACAAACAGGTATTAAAGAAAGTGTTTAAACGGCAATAAAACGCATTTTCACTCAAAGGATAAAACAACAATAATTGCTCTCTGTGTGTTGAAGAAAATAAAAGAATTTCAAGATCATTTTGAACCCGAGAGAGACAAACGGGTATAAAAGAAAGAGACAAAACTGGAGAATGAACTAACAGGGTCAATGACCGGAGAAGCTCTACTTAGATAACAATAAAATTCAGACATTTTATCACCACAATGCTTACACACTTAACAAGGCAAGGGGAAAGAGAATTGGGCCAGTAAAAAGGGGGGTAAGTTAATTATGGTGTTCTTTGTGGTTTAACTTTGTTTCTTCCTGTGTGTTGGGGGGCGGGGGGGGGGGGGGTTGAGAGAGTAAGAGAGACTTTGTGTGTCATGTGCATGTGCATGTGTGTGTGTGTGTGTGTGTGTGTGTGTGTATGTGTGTGTGGATTGTTCGCTTGTGTGTGTGTAAGTATGTGTGTGTGTGTGTGTGTGTGTGTGTGTGTGTGTGTGTGTGTGTGTGTGTGTGTGTGTGTGTTGTGGCATCCCTTAATATGTGTTGTTTCGTTTTATTTTAGGGTATTGGGTAAAGTGGTTCCTTCGTTTGTTAAATTTGCTTTTGTTTTTTTTTCCTTTTCATTAGTAGATAACCCTTTGACAACCAGTTAAGATTTTATTTAGTCAATGTCAAATGTTTGTTTCCTAAATTTTTTCGTGGGCATGCAGGGAACCTTTTGATAAAAAAAAGTTTTTTAAACTATCCCCACCTGCTGGAGATTTAGTGAAAGGAATTCTTCCTTTTTCACTCCCCCTCTCTGTTTCTGCCTTGTTTACTTTTCTTCTTACACTTCACCCCCTAATTTTGCTTATTTTCTGCCTCCTTGGACAAATCTCTTCTTGTTTTTGTTTTTTTCCATAAAAGACTTAATAGATAACAATTCTCTTCTACGTTCAAATCGGATGCTGTACTGGGCCTGATCTTATTGGGTGTTTAAACGGCAATAAAACGCATTTTCGCTCAAAGGATAAAACAACAATAAATGCTGTCTGCGTGTTGAAATAAAAAAAGAATGTCAACAATCATTTTGAACTCAAGATAGACAAACAGGTATTAAAGAAAGAGACAAAACTGGAGAACAACTAACAGGGTCAATGACCGGAGAAGCTCTACTTAGATAACAATAAAATTCAGACATTTTATCACCACAATGCTTATACCCTTAACAAGGCAAGGGGAAAGAGAATTGGACCAGTAAAAAGGGGGTAAGTTAATTATGGTGTTCTGTGTGGTTTACATTTATTTCTTCGTGTGTGTGTGTGTGTGTGTGTGTGTGTGTGTGTGTGTGTGTGTGTGTGTGTGTGTGTGTGTGTGTCTGTCTGTCTGTCTGTCTGTCTGTCTGTCTGTCTGTCTGTGTTTGTGTGTGTGTTTGAGAGAGAGAGATACTTTGTGTGTGCATGTGTGTGTGTATTGTTTGTTTGTGTGTTTGTAAGTATGTGTGTGTGTGTGTGGCATCCCATAAATGTGTGTTGTCTCGTTTTATTTTAGGGTGTTGGATAAAGTGGTTCCTTTAAAAGTTAAATTTGCTCTCTTTTCATGTTTTGTTTTGTTATTTTATTAGTTCATAACCCTCTGACAACCAGTTAAGATTTTATTTAGCTGGTGTGAAATGTTTGTTTCCTAAACTTCCTCATGGGCATGCTGGGGACCTTTTAATAAAAATAAAAAATTCTCCCCACCTTCTTGAAAATAAATATGGTGATAGGAATTCTTCCTTTTCACTTCCCCTCTCTGTTTCTGCCTTGTCACTTTTCTTCTTACACTTCACCCCCTAATTTTGATTATTTTCTGCCTTCTTGGTCAACTCTCTTCCATTTTTTTTTTTTTTTGTTTTTCAATAAAGACTTAATAGATAACAATTCTCTTCTACGTTCAAATTGAATGCTGTAGGCTAGACATGTTAGGCGCTTTAATGGCAG
>CM060330.1:51536710-51541710 GCA_030674155.1 Stramonita haemastoma
TGTGGTGTGAACGAATGAGAGGGCTAATATCTCACCCGAAGGACTTTTAAGGGGAGTGACTCCACTGAAGCTAACTCCAGTGGAAACACCCGCTTGAAATAGGAGATTCAGTGGTAGTCCAAACGTGATCAGTTAGAACAAGGGAGCAAAACACTGTAGTCCCTTAACTATCTTGCAATACCCCCCCCTCTCTCTTCTTTTCTCTCTGCTCTCTCTCTGTTCTCTCTCTGTCTTTTCTCTCTGTCCTCTCTCTCTGTCTCTCTCCTCTTTTGTCTCTCTGTCTCTCCTGTCTCTGTCTCTGTCTCTGTTTCCTCTCTCTCTCTCTCTCTCTCTCTCTCTCTCTCTCTCTCTCTCTCTCTCTCTCCCTCTCTCTCTCTCCCTCTCTCTTCTTCTTTCTTCTCTCTGTCTCTCTGTCTCTCTGTCTCTCTGTCTCTCTCTGTCACTCTCTCTCTGTGTGTGTCTCTCGTCTCTCTCTCTCTCTCTCTCTCTCTCTCTCTCTGTCTCTGTCTCTCTCTCTTCTCTCTCTCTCTGGTTTGGTTTTGAAACCCTTTTATTTCACCTTTATTGCATTGTCATACTTTCTAATTCTGTAACTGTGCTCTTTTCTTCCTTCTCTCCAGCCTCCAATATCTGATGCCTTGTTTTCTACCACATTTACTGGTTACAAGCAGTACTCAGCTTTAAAAAAAATTCAATGACAATAGGGAAAATGTCATACCCGAATAATAGTGAGAAAGGTCAGTCCTGATGTAGCCGTTTTAACAAAATCTCTCTGTGTTGCTTTTTCTAAGGCTTCTAGAAACATGACTTTAAACTCCTCCAATTTTTCTTTCATTTTTCGGGGGAGGATAGAGGGGTAGTAGTAGTGGTGGTGGGGGTGGGGTAATATGTTGTAATGGAACATATTTTGGAGTCATAGTTAAAAGAAAAGATGTTTGGATCTGAATCAGACAATCAATCATCTAACAGGACAACTGCTGCTTAGGGTTTTCACCTTATTGGACATTGTCATATTTAACTTTGTACTGTGCTCTTTTCTCAGTTTCATCTCCCAGCTCTCTCAATATCTGATCACCTTGACTTTTCTCACCCAATTTAATACTGGTAAAAGCAGTATGCCTCTTAGATTTAAAAAACAATCATATCCATAGGAAAATTCATACCCTAATAATATGAAAAGAAGTCAGTTCTGATGTTAGCCTTTATTAAAATATACATCTCCCAACTGTGTTGCTATTTCTAAGGCTATTCGGGAAAACTGCCACTTTGAAACTCCTCCAATTTTTCTTTCATTTTTCGCGAGGTAGAGGTAGTGTAGTTTGTTTTGGTGGTCGGGTGGTATATATTTCAATGTAACAAATCTTGGCAGTCTAGTTCAAAAGAAAAATGGATCTGAATCAGACAATCAATCATCTACCAGGAGCACACGAGATTAGATAAAATCATTCCTATTTAAACATGTCTACACAATACTGTTGCTGATTGTTGTGATTTTTCAGTTGCAACATTCCCTCGGTGGCAACAAGATAATTAGATATACCTTTGACGCACCTCATTCTGACTGTTAGAATCACTGGAGATTTTTGAAAAGTACACATTTAGATCCAAAAGTTGCAATATGCTCCTTCTTCCAGGTAACTTGCCTAATATGTCGAGTCATTAACCTTATTTCGCACAGGAATTGTTCTCCTTTTATATGAAAAAACTGAAATTGTTTTCTTGTATGCTGTAGGTCATCGTCATGTTTGTTAAAGATGGATCATTATGTATTATCAAACGCTAGCATGAAACTAAGGAGACTCCGGACGTTAGCTTCCTTCACTGAGGCCCCGTGTGCGAACGCATGCAGAACATCTTGCGCACACGTTAAATCCTGTTCCGCTTTTCGTAAGAGTAGGCCATTGTGTGCCGGTGGGAACAGATGACATTTACAAAACTGCATACACACGGGGACTGGATGTAAAATAGCACAGGAGTGCTTATTCCATTATCCTCGATAATTATAAAAGAATAAATCAATCAAAATCAATCACTAAATTAGAGAGCGTATGGACTGGGCCACGAACTGCATTTTAAAAGGGATTAAATGCTACAACTTATTTCAACCATTAGCTTTAGAAAAGCGCAAAGAATGATGATTTTTTTCCATGATGTGTTTTTAAAAAAGAAAGAAAGAAAGAAAGAAAACAAAGCACAACAACCCCACTCCCTCAAAAATAAAAGAAAGAAAGACACCCCCCCCCCCCCCATAAAACAAAAAAACAAAAAAGAACCACTATCCAGTGACAAGCGAACATGAACACGCAAAACATGAAACAACAACATAAAAGAAAACAGCAAATAGCAACACAAAAACAATAAACAATCAAACAAACAAACAAAGCAGACAAACAAACAATCAAAAATGAAGACAAGAACAAAGGATAAAACGGGAGGATGGGAAAAAACAGAAACGGACTTTTCACTTTGATTCTAAATGAAATAGTTCAGAGGGAGACCACATGGAGCTATCTAGAAGCACCCATGCTAAGAATAGCTGAGGAAAACAGAGCAAGAAAAAAAGCAAAAAAGCAAAAAAACAACAAACAAGCAAACAGAAGAGAGAGGGGACAAGAGAACACAGAGAGAAGAGAGGGAGAGAGAGAGAGAGAGAGAGAGAGAGGAGAGAAGAAGAGAGAGAGACAGAGAGAGAGAGAGAGAGAGAGAGAGAGAGAGAGAAGACGACAGACAGACAGAGACAGAGACGAGAGACAGAGAGAACAGAGACAATGACAGAACAGAGAGAGGAAGGAAAGCAAGGCAAATTCTTTTATTCGAGGATAATAGATAAGCACTCGTGTTCTTTTTTACATCCGTCCCCGCTGAAAGAAGAAATGAAAGCAATATCTTTGTATTGTTTTCAGTAACTAAAGAAATAATTATCTTATAGTATTGCATTTCAATCCACTGACAATTCTTAGAAGCACCCTCACACAACACACACACACACACACACAGCACACACACACAACACACACACACGCACACACACACACCACACACACACACACACACACACAACACATACACACACACACACACACACACACACACACACACACACACAACACAAACAAACACAAACAAAAAAACAAAAAAAACAATAAAACACACACACTTTCTACAATGACAAGCTATCTAAAAACAAAGGTTTATCTTGACACAATGTTCCCTTGAAGTTTCACCACTCAGGTACTATGTTTCATGCTGCTGTCAAAGAAACAAGGAATAAGGATAAAAAAAGTTAGTTTCTGGAATTCCAACACAGCACGAAACAAGGAAACAGTTGCAGAATGCCGTCTTGACAGTGACAGCCTGAGGTGTTGGAAAGGAAATTCTCTCAAGGAAACATGTGCCTATCTTTTTTCTCCGGGTGGGGGGGGGGATAAAATAAGGAGGAGCAGGAAGTTGGCAAGGTTGAAACTGATTTATACATAATAACACAATGCATATATTCAAACTGTTGGAAAGCAAACTTTAAGACACTACATAAACTACATGACTTATGTCCAGAAAATAACTTATCATATATTTGTGTGATATAATTTTGTTGTTTAAGTTGAAATATTTCTTGCATTAAAGATTCTTGACTATGATCTGAAAGATATGCAAATAGAACAAAGTGTTTTTTTATAAACAGAAATTCGGAAGCAAATGATAAGTACCCGTATATATATACTCTTCAAGTGCTTAAAACATATCTTGTAGTCGTGGGGCTTCTATTTGGACACAGTGATATGTCTTGTATGTGTAAACAATGAAGAAAACACAACAATGCATCCACATGCAGAGTACATGCCCATAATCCGTTTGTTGTTCAGATTTTGGAATCATCGAAAAAAAAGTCCAAATACAGTGAGACTCGAAGAAGCAGTTTATTACTAGATATATCTCCACATATTGCATGTCACTGTGCAGCATTAGCAACAACAATAACGACAAAACATAGTCTGGCTTAAAATCTGTTTGAAGACAAAGAGATGCAAAAAGCAACAAAAAAAAACACCATAAAACACCCCCTCTGATCTTCCAGATATTATCGACACGTGAACAACAGGTGGTGTGCTGATCTCATCCAGACAACAAAAACGCTTGAAACACGCTCTGAGAATAACGAGAAGACCACACACACACACACACACACACACACACACACACACACACACACACACACACACGCACGCACGCACGCACGCACGCACGCACGCACGCACATACATACGCACGCACGCACGCACGCGCACACACACACACACACACACACACACACACACACACACAACAGACGACATTAATGAACTCAGTTCGCGAATACACACACACACACACACACACACACACACACACACACACACACACCACACACACACACACACACACACACACACACACACACACACACACACACACAGCAGCAGCAACAGTGGCAGCAGCAGCAGCCATCACAGTGTGCGGTAGGAGAGAAGACAAAAGCGAGAGGTGTCAGAAAACAGACAGGAGAAAGCCTGTGCTTTTTTCTGCTGTGCTGCTGAAGCGAATGCAAGGAATCGGGATTCTGGCAGCAGGATGAAAGAAAGAACTTGGTGGTTCCAGTGGTTAAAGAGACTGATGCATGCACAAATGAGCGAATTCATGATGGGTGGTTTTGAGGCTTTTTGTTTCTTGGGTTTTTTGTGTGTATGCTTTGTACTTATTTTCATGGCTGTATTTGTGGTTGTTTGGTCTCAAATTGCGCTGTTTTTTTTCTAAAAAGTGTTCTTTGATTTTTTTTTCAGTATCTGTCGTGTTTTTTTGTTTGTCTGTCTGTCAACATTGCTTTTTCTTTCGTATTTAATATTTTGTCCTGTATTCAAACATACATTTATTTAGTCTTTCAAACATTTGTTTATTTTATTATTCTTCCTTCTTTTCTTCATTCATTCATTCATTCATTCCTCCCTTCGTTCCTGTAGTCCACTGTT
>CM060330.1:51546710-51549210 GCA_030674155.1 Stramonita haemastoma
TGTTATCAAGGTATAAACTAATTTAAAACTGAACTCAGAATTTTAAAAAAATGATATAAGATCAGAGTAAGAGCTAGTTTCAACGGAATTAGTTTGTCTAAACTAACATCTGATACTTTTTTAAAGGCGTCTATATAAACAGACACTTTATAGCAAAAGACGCTGGAATAAAGCATTTTTTTCCGTATGTTGGAATGCAAAAGATGTAAATATGCCAGAAAGAGAATTAAACACATCTATTTTCAAATCTTATTTGATCCCAAATGCGGTCTGATTGGAAACAAAATGCACTTTAGGGAATGGAAACAAGAGAATGACATAAAAACTAGAGAAAACTTTGAAAGGATATTAACTGGTTATTTGAACGAAGAGTTCATTTTAACGTGATCAGCAAAATTGTACATGGGATTTTCGTTCTATTTCGATTTGGGTGGTTGTTGTTTTTCTTTTATTTTAGTTGTTTGCTTTTTCGTATTTTAGGTTGTCTGTCTATCTATCTATCTATCTATCTACCTACGTATCTAACTACCCATCTATCTCTCTATCTCTCTCTCTATCTATCTACCTACCTATCTATCTTCCTACCTACCTATCTATCTTCCTACCTACCTATCTATCTATCTATCTATCTATCTAATTACCCATCTATCTGGCTTTCTCTCTATCTATCTATGTATTATCTATCTATCCATCCATCTATCTATCTATCTATCTATCTATCTATCTATCTATCTATCTATCTGTCTGTCTTTCTGTCTACCTACCTACCTACCTATCTATCTATCTATCTAATTACCCATCTATCTCGCTTTCTCTCTATCTATCTATCTATAATCTATCTATCTATCTATCTACTATCTATCTATCTATCTATCTATCTATCTGTCTGTCTGTCTGTCTGTCTGTCTGTCTGTCTGTCTGTCTGTCTGTCTGTCAGACTACTCGTTCATTGGCTGTCTCACTCTAGCTGTCTTTCTAGCTGCCTGTCTGTCTGTCTGTCTGTCTGTCTATCTTTCTGTCTGTCTGTCTGTCTGTCTGTCTGTCTGTCTATCTTTCTGTCTGCCTGTCTGTCTGTCTGTCTGTCTGTCTGTCTGTCTGTCTCTCTCTCTCTCTCTCTCTCTCTCTCTCTCTCTCTCTCTCTCTCTCTCTCTCTCTCTCTCTCTCTCTCTCTCTCTCTCTCTCTCTCTCTCTCTCTCTCCCTCTCTTTTGACAGAGCCTTGCAAAGATGAAAAGCATTCTCAGCGGCAACTGGCAGCAGTGGTACCTTTTCTTCCAGACCGTTATCAGGTGAACAGAAGACAAGGTGAAGCCCTGTCCCTGTAAACACATCAGCCACAATACAGATATCGCTTATTTACGTAACACTCAGCGCAGTCACAGCTGTTGGTGCATTTACACTGTTGTTTCTACTTGTTCACTATATATATATATATATTTCTATATCTATCTATCTATCTATCTATCTATCTATCTATCTATCTATCTATATCTATCTATCTATCTATCTATCTCTCTCTCTCTCTCTCTCTCTCTCTCTCTATATATATATATATATATATATATATATATATTATAGTAATATATATATATATATATATATTATATATATAATATATATATATATATATATATATATATATATATATATGATGATGATACATGGAATTTGTATAGCGCTATATCTTGTAAAAACAAATCAAAGCGCTTGCATTCGACCAACACAAACACACACACACACACACTATATATATATATATATATATATATAAAATATATATATATATATATATATATATATATATATATATATATATATATATATATAATATATATATATAATATATATATATATATATATTGTTTTCGTCCAGACAGATTGCAATACTATGCATCATGAATACAGTAGATGAGACTATAAACTGAGGCCCCGTGTGTGAATGCACGCAGAACATCTTGCGTACACGTTACATCCTGTTTCGCTGTTAGTACGAGTAGGCCAATGTGTGCCGGTGGGAACAGATGGCATTTACAAAACCAAATTGCATACACACGGGGACTGAGTGTGGAAAAGCGCAAGTTTGCTTATTCCATTATCCTTGATATAAAAGAATTTAAAAAATACAATACATTGCTATGCATTGCAATCCAGTACAATAATATAATACAATCAAGTAAATTTTCTGTAGGGGGTTTTTATTATATACTGTGCATTACTACAGCTGTTAAACTGCAAGGTCAGGTGCACTTGCAGGGGGGGGGGGGGGTTTGTTTTTTTTGTGAACATTTTTTCGGAAAAAACATTTTTGTTGGCCAGTGGGGGAGTGGTATTTTATATTTAGCATTGTAAGCCAACATTTTATAGTATTCTTTTTGTCTTCTTGCTTTTTTCTTTTGCTACAAAGGAGACAGTTTTACATTATTAAACATAAATAAGGCCTTTTTGGGAGTAGAGCTTTTCTTTTCTTCTGTCTGTCTCTGACTCTCGTCTCTCTCTGTCTGT
>CM060330.1:51554210-51556710 GCA_030674155.1 Stramonita haemastoma
CAGAGACAGACAGACAACAGACAAACAGGCAGGCAGGCAGACAGCAAGACAGACAGAGACAGAAAGACAGACAAAGGCAGAGACAGAGAAACAGAGAGACAAAGGGTATTATTAGAATGGACAAAGTACAATAGCCAAAAAAGAGAGAATCATAAAAAAGGAAAAACAAATATTACAACAGAGCATCTTTTTGAGTGAAGATGAAACACATATTTAAATCAAGCACTGAGAATTGTTTTTAATTGGTGTTCGATAATGTGCAAGCAACTATTAAAAAAAAAAGCCTTCCGCTTGAAGCCTGATATGATAAAAACTATCTTGTGCTAGAAGAATAACAAATGCTGTAATAATGATATCATTGTAGGGCAGGATTCGTTTTCCTATAAATTTGTAACGAGCTAAACATAAACAAACGAAAAAAAACAGGAACAAAACGATACAAAAATAAATCAATAACCCTGTTCCCAAATTTTTGCACAACGCACTCCTTTCAGTTTTGAATTTTCTGGGGGTACAAATGCAGATATATTGTGCACAGACAAAAGAATATGAAATAAAAAGCGAGAAGAAAGATAGATTAATAGATGTCTGGCAATTGAAATCCATTTTTATGTGGACGTCTGTGTTTTTATTACCATTTTTTATGAGATTCCTGGCCATGTTATGATTGCTTACTATTCTTATATCATTTCTGTGTGTGTTTTTGCCACCAGCGTTGTTTGTTTGGTTGTTGTTGTTTTTTGTTTTGTTTCAATGTTATTTCATTCCATTTTGGAAGCAAGGTGTTATCTGAACTTTTAGTTCCCAGTGTCTGGAATTACTTCCCCTCTTTCCACGATTTTGAAAAAAAAAGCTTTAATCATAAAAATACCAAAATAGCCAGGGTCAAGCAAAAGAGCTTTTTGTTTTGTTTGGTTGTGTTCAAATTGTGTGTGTGTGTCTGTGTGTCTGTGTGTCTGTGTGTCTGAGTGTCTGTGTCTGTGCTTGTGTGTATGCGTGCGTGTGCGTGCGTGTGTGCGTGCGTGAGTGCGTGTGCATGCGTATGTGCGTGCGTGCGTGCGTGCGTGCGTGTGTGTATGTGTGTGTGAGTTTGTGCTTGTTTGTGTTTGTGTGCGTATATGTATCTGTGCGTCTGCATGTCTATCTGTCTTTTAATCAAACTATAAACTGAGTCACGATAATCAATCAACACAAGAATGCAAAATCGCATCACGTAGCTGTTCACCTTTAATCAACAGCCACTAATATACATGTTCTTGCTGTATCATTCGTGCTGTGTAGAAAGGCAATTTTCTTTATTGCATCACGCACTTCACTGTTGATTAGTTTCTGTAAGTGGCCCCAGACACATGATGTTTGGGCAAGGTAGCCTTGACAATGTACGATCTGTTGTTGCCTGTTATATAGACTGCCTTTTGTAACAACACCAAGGAATGAATTGCGTGGACACTTGATTGCCAATACCAGGGGTTTTGGCCTGTGCCGTTTAGGAGGATAAGGCATTTGTTTGCTTGGTTGTTTCAGGGGATTGTTTATTTGTTTGTTCTTTTCTTTGGGTTTTTTTTCCTGTTCGTCCTATTTGTTTCATCCGCTTATTTGCAGCAAAGAAGACAAAAAGACGAAACTAACATTTGTCTCTCTTCTTTTTCTTGTCTTTGTTTGTCTTTCTGTCTACGTGTCTGTCTGTCTCTCTGTCCCTATATGTATCTCAGTCTGTCTCTGTTTTTCTGTATGTTTTTTTTCTGTCTGCTGTCTGTATGTCTGTCTGTCTCTCTGTCTCTTGTCTGTGTCTCTGTGTCTCTGTCTGTCTGTCGTCTGTCTGTCTGTCTTCTGTCTGTCTCTCTCTCTCTCTCTCTCTCTCTCTCTCTCTCTCTCTCTCTCTCTCTCTCTCTCTCTCTCTCTCTCTCTCTCCTCCCTCCTCTCTCCCTCCTCCCTCCCTTCCTTTATGCCAGCACTCTCTTTGTCCCATGAAGAAATACAAAAAACAAAACAACAACATCATTTCATTGGCATAACAAGAATTGACGGATGTTTACAAATGGAATGTTGTTGTCAAAAGGAGGAAAAACAACAACAAAAATCCAGACTCACTAACAAACACAAACCATCAACCCACCCCCAAAAAATGAATAAGCGCATTACTTGAAGCTCTTAAACGCAAAGAGTTGTTTACATGTTATCCTACAGCTGCTCTTTCCACGTGAACTGAAGTCAGTGCTCATTTGCTATCCCTGCTGTTTGGGTACGGTTGTTTTCTTGTTTCGTTCTTCTTTCGCTCTTGAGACCGGGTCAATACGTTGCAATGTTTATCAAAACAGCATAGAGTAGTGTCTTTTATGAGAGAATATTTTCGGTTTTGTGAAAGAAAACTTTTCTTCTACACACAAAAAACAAAGAAACAAACAAATGGACAAACACACAGAGAGACAAACACAAGAAGTTTTGATTACCAGCAACCATGATGCTGTCGTTTGAATCGTCGTTGAAAGTTCACAGTTTG
>CM060330.1:51564210-51566710 GCA_030674155.1 Stramonita haemastoma
GATAGAGACAGAGAGAGACAGAGACAGAGACAGAGAGACAGAGATAGAGAGAGACAGAGAGAGAATGAAAGAGACACAGAGAGAGACAGCCAGACACACAGACAGCCAGACAGACAGAGAGAGACAAACAGAGAGAGACATAAATTATATGGACTGATAGCCAACGTCCTACTCTAGGTAGGAGTATCATGTCAGGCCATGCACTGCAGGAAAAGTCTGGCCTTGTCAGTGGCAAGAAACAAGACAGGGGTGCCAGAGCTATGCCTGTTTAGATAAAGTCAGCCACAGCGGTTATAAACAATACTGAATGTTTACCTGCAAAAACGTGTGACAGCTGTCTGATTTTGTGCCTTTTCATTTTTCTTTTTTTTGTTTCTTTTCTGTCTGGTCATCTCTGTCTCTCTGTCTGTCTGTCTGTCTGTTCTGTCTCTGTCTCTCTCTGTCTCTGAGGGCCGGATGAAAAAAAGTATGTAATACTTACTCTGTTACCTGAAAAATAAAGATTATCATTCATTCATTCATTCATTCATTCATTCTCTCTCTCTTCTCTTCTCTCTCTCTCTCTCTCTCTCTCTCTCTCTTCTCTTCTCTCTTTCTCTCTTTCTCTCTCTTCTCTCTCTCTCTCTCTCCTCTCTCTCTCTCTCTCTCTCTCTTCTCTCTCTCTCTCTCTCTGCACGTGCGTGCGTGCGCGGTCATGTTTGTGTGTGTATGTGTGTGTGTGTGTGTGTGTGTTGTGTGTGTGTGTGTGTGTGTGTGTGTGTGTGTTGTGTGTGTGTGTGTGTGCGCGCGCGCGTGTGTGTTTGTGAATGTGTGTGTTTGTGTGTGTGTTTGTGTGTGTAAGTGTATGTGTGTCAGTGTGTGTGTTAATGTTTGTGTGTGTGTGTGTTTCTGTATGTGTTTTGTGTGAGTTAGTACATACACATCAGTAAATAAACCGTTCAGCATACATGAGTCGAAAAAGTAAGATGAAAGCTTTCCTTAAATATATTTTATATTAGAAAGCAAGACACTAATACCATTTTGTTTATCTCATTCATGTTTAGCAACCTAGAATCGAACAGCAGTAAAAATCAAACTAACAAAAAATTGCCACGAAAACAACAAGTATGCAGTGTATTAATCCGCAAAAATTTGCTGTATACAAATCACATTCGAGACAATAGTTGTATATTCTTCTTCATTATCGAACTCCTCGACAGAGCTTTTTTTTTTCTGTCATTGAGCGGAGCTGCCACTAAGTGAGTGATAAGTCAGGACCAGCACAGTTAAAACCGTTCCACTTTTTGGAAGAGTAGGCCATTGTGTGTCGGTAGGGAACGGAATGTCAAAATTGACAACACTACATACACATGGGAACTGGATGTAATATATATATATAATGCACATGAACGCTTAGTCTGTTATCCTAGAAATACAAAAAAAAAATGAATGAATGAACGGCACATCCACTTCGGCATGTGGGAGATTATACTATATAGGAAGAAAGCCAATAGAATACAAATCCTAGGAAGCAAAGATGTTCGTTGTCTGCCAGTCGGCTGGCTAGCCAGGCAGGGAGGGTATTGGCTAACTGGTTCCAAGGTCGCGTGGCTGTAGCGGGTCTGGCAGACAAGATGAATGGTCTGAAGAGAAAGAATGGCCCTGTCAAATTCCACACACTCTTCTGCCAGGAAGCCATTTTTTTTCACGCTTCTGTTAGTCCACTGTTGTTGTTGTGGGGGGGGGGGGAGGTGGGAGGGGTGGGGGGGGAGGTGGGGGGGATGGTTGTGTGTTTGTGTGTGTGTGAATGTGTGTGTGTGGGTGTGTGTGTGTGTGTGTGTGGGGTGTGGTGTCTGTGTAGTGTGTGTGTTTGTGTGTGTGTTGTGTGTTGTGTGTGTGTGTGTGTGTGTGTGTGTGTGTGTGTGTGTGTGTGTGTGTGTGTGTGGGGTGGGTGGTGGTGGGTGGGTGGGTGGGTGTGTTTGTGTGTGTGTCTGTGTCTGTGTTGTCAGTGTGACGAGCTTTTGAATGTTTGTTTGCTTTGTCTGGTTTTGTTTGTTTGGGTTTCGTGTTTGTTCTTTTGTTTATACAT
Source organism: Stramonita haemastoma (assembly GCA_030674155.1). NCBI lineage: Eukaryota > Metazoa > Mollusca > Gastropoda > Neogastropoda > Muricidae > Stramonita > Stramonita haemastoma. Next base: position 51,566,279 of record CM060330.1, read on the forward strand.
GGTTTCTGTTTGAGTGTGTGTTGTGTGTGTGTGTGTGTGTGTGTGTGTGTGTGTGTGTGTGTGTGTGTGTGTGTGTGTGTGTGTGTAGGTGTTGTGTGTATGGTGGAAGCTTATGATGTGAGTGTGTTGGTATGTATGTGTGTGTGTTGTGTTTGTGTGTGTGTGTGTGTTGTGGGGGGCGCGCGCGGTGTGTGTGTGTGTGTGTGTGTGTGTGTGTGTGTGTGTGTGTGTGTGTGTGTTGTGTGTGAGTGTGTGAGTGTGTGTGAGTGTGTGTGAGTGTGTGCTGTGTGTGTGTGTGTGGGTGTGTGCGGTCTGTCTGTCTGTCTGTCTGTCTGTCTGTCTGTCTGTCTGTCTGTTTGTCTGCCTGCCTGCCTGCCTGCTGTCTGCTACCTGCCTGTGCCTGTCAGATGATGTATACATGTCTGCCTTCCT
>CM060330.1:51571710-51579210 GCA_030674155.1 Stramonita haemastoma
AGTGAGCATAGTCTCTTTGAAAAAGCAGGGTGGGCGTTTGCTAGGTAGTTGCCCCTGTGCACAACTTTTGGCCCAAAGTGGGGGGTGGGCGTTTGCTAGATGGTGGGCTTATGCTAGGGATTTTACGGTATATACATATATATATACATATATATATATATATACATAATATATACATATATATATATATATATATATATATATATATATATATTATATATATATATATATATATATATATATATAATATATATAATTGTGCTGGAATTGCAGCAGTTAAAAAGAATTGAAAGCAGTGTCAATCAACAATTTGTCGGCATCAACTATGTGCAGCATTTGGTTACTTTTCCTCATAAATATGGCGAAACTTTGCTAAAAATAATTCTCAAAGAACGGTTAAGAGAAGGATAATACTATGCCAGTTCACTGTCAATGCTGCAAAAATAGATAGGAAGCAAACCTGGGTTGAGCACAAAACCAGCACTCTTCTAATAGCCCATTAAGGAAACAGACACACACAGAAGACCAACCTATTCAAGGAACTCTGATGAAAACCTAAGTCGGCTCTATATGGACCCCACTGATGCCCTCATACTACATATCCTTCCCTGAATGTTAAGAGAACAAGAATGAGATCACTTTAGCTGCGTACACAGGTATGCAATATATCTTGTGACTGTAACTTTCCGCGTAGTATACCCACAGTCTCCATGATAATCATAACAAACACGGCAGGGAGACAAATTAACGCTTTTAGTGTCAGCTAAGATACTCAGTTATCAGAGACAGCAGTTTCTTCTAGGCATAAAAGCAATGTCGTTTATTCCATCTGAGTGGCTGTAAAACAAGAAGGACAGCCTCTGAAATGTTTGGCATGCAATCCATGTCTTTTAGTACTGATTTCTTGCTAGATGCTAGTGTACAGATGCATTCGTTTTTTTATAACCTTACCATGGAAATAGTAGAACTTGCGGTATGAAGTAGCAGCAGTTAATAGTATGGTAAATCCTACACTATGCTGATGTCGTTTAAGAAGTTAGAGAATCACAACCTCAGTATGCAAGCTAAAAGGCTGTTTTGATAAGCACGCTTTTCATACCTTAGGGTATTTGCTACACTGATAAATTTACAAAATTGTCAAAGTCGGATACTTCTTTCCAGATGATATATTGAATGAGCAGTGCAACTGCTTTTTGTGAGATTTTAAACCCTGCAGACAAATCATTGCACTTGTGTATGTCAGTATATTACGCCATGCTTAAAGTTTGTTGAAATCCATCATTACGGTCTACTCTTATGCTTGTCGTTGTCCACACTTCTTATTTCGAGGCCTTCAACTTAATCATAATATGTTGAGAAACCCTATCGGTCTAGTGCGACCATAAACTACTTAAAGCTAGACGCTGTCAAAAATAATAGTTACCACTCTATGTGTGTAATGAAATTTTCTATACTGAGTTATTAAAATTCTCAAACCTTGACATGTAAGTGCTATAAACAGGAAAATGACTTCTGCCTTAGTGGTTTGATCGTCTCATTTCATTTCACCTAAAAATGAGCCTGACCCAGCAGATGTTTCATAGGTGAAATAATGGTTTGTTTGGTAATATAGCTCATTATTTGCAATACTACTATCAGGATATTTTTTTCGTTTTCCGTGTTGGCTTTGTGTCTAAGATCTCTACATGGTGTATCTCCCTCTTTCTCAAAGAATTTATCAATGTACCAAAACGACCGCTAAAACATTTCAGATACAAAAAAAACAAAAAACTCAATATTAAAGCATGAAATAAATACTCCAAATAATGTACTCCGTGTAGCTACTCCTGCGGGCTATTCTCTGCAACCGCGAACAAAGAGTTTGGAACACACGGAATCACCCATCAACCCTCTGCATTCGACCTTGGACAGGCTCACGAAGCTATAATAAGCTGTACTAGTCATAGTATCAATGCGGCTGCCACGTGAAAAATCTACAAACAGCAAATCCGCTATAGCGGACGGCCGTCCAAAACGTTTGCTTTACACTGATCCGCTATAGCGGACGGCCGTCCTCAGAGTGTTACGGAAAATAATGGCGAGACTAAAGAAATACCAAGATGTCCAGATGTCCGTATATTCATCATCCCGAAAAAGACTGCGACTTCTTTGCTCAGGCTGTTGCCCATTCCTAATAGACCAGTCAAATGACAGACTCTACCAAAATCCAATATTGTCTGCGTCTATCCCCAATACAGAAAGTACTGGACAGATAAAGAATTTCCCTCCTAGCCACCGATATGACAATGGATCTTGTGTCCCCGTTAAGGGATAATATGACAGAGGATCTTGTGTCCCCGTTAATGGATAATATGACAGATGGACCTGGGGTCCCCGTTAATGGCTGATATGGTCTGTGTTCTGTAATGCTGATATGACAATGATCTGTGTCCTGTAATGATGAATGACAGATGGATCTGTGTTCCTGTTAATGGCTGATATGGTCTGTGTTCCGTTAATGGCTGATATGACAGATGGATCTGTTTCCTGTTAATGGCTGATATGCAATCTGTGTCTCCGTTAATGGATAATATGCAGATGGATCTGTGTCTCCGTTAATGGATAATATGACAGATGGATCTGTGTTCCTGTTAATGGCTGATATGACAGATGGATCTGTGTCCCGTTAATGGATAATATGACAGATGGATCTGTGTTCCTGTTAATGGCTGATATGACAGATGGATCTGTGTCTCCGTTAATGGATAATATGACGATGGATCTGTGTTCCTGTTAATGGCTGATATGACAGATGGATCTGTGTCTCCGTTAATGGATAATATGACAGATGGATCTGTGTCTCCGTTAATGGATGATATGACAGATGGATCTGTGTTCCTGTTAATGGCTGATATGACAGATGGATCTGTGTTCCGTTAATGGATATATGACAGATGGATCTGTGTCTCCGTTAATGGATAATATGACAGATGGATCTGTGTCTCCGTTAATGGATAATATGACAGATGGATCTGTGTTCCTGTTAATGGCTGATATGACAGATGGATCTGTGTTCCTGTTAATGGATAATATGACAGATGGATCTGTGTTCCGTTAATGGCTGATATGACAGATGGATCTGTGTTTCCTGTTAATGGCTGATATGACAGATGGATCTGTGTTTCTGTTAATGGCTGATATGACAGATGGTCTGTGGGTTCCGTTAATGTGATGATGACAGATGGATCTGTTTCGATAATGGCTGATTCAGATGGATCACTGTGTCTCGTTAATGGATAATATCACAGATGGATCCTGTGTTTACAATGTTGTGCCGCTGATTAGATGTTCTGTGTTCTCGTTAAGGATAATATGACAGATGATCTGTGTCCGTTAATGGCTGATATGACAATGGATCTGTGTTTCGGTTAATGGCTATACAGATGGATCTGTGTTCCTGTTAATGGTGATATGAAGATGGTCTGTGGGAATTATTTAGAATGATAAAGAAAGGAACTGTTGTTCCTGCAATCGCTGAGTAAGTTGGATCTTCTGTGTATATATATATTCTGATTTTCTGTGTTCTGTTAATTGCTCAATGAATGATTAAAATTTTTATGGAATGTGTAGATGGATAAAGGGAAAAAAAAAAAACTTTGCCTGGATCGCATAGAGTAGTTGGACTTCTGGTGTATATATTTTCTATTTTCTGTTTCTTTTTCTCAACTGAATTTTAAATTTTTATGGAGTGGGAGCAGTGGGGGATAGATTTATCAGCCTCGGACTCCCTTGGGGGAATGCCGAGGTCTGTAAGTATAAGTAGCATCCCCACTTTCTGGAAACTCTGCGCTAGGGTTTCCCTTTTCTATCCCTCTCTTTCTGCATTGTTCTTTCTCCTCATGTTACCTTCTTTTCGTCTTTTCTTCTTCTTCTGAGAGAGAGAGAGATACAGAGACAGACAGACACAGACAGAGAAACAGATAGACGCACACATATAGAAAGAGAGAGAAAGAGGAGAAGGGAGAGGGAGAGAGAGAGAGAGAGAGAGAGAGAGAGAGAGAGAGAGAAGACAGACAGACAGACAGACAGACAGACAGACAGACAGACAGACAGACAGACAGACAGACAGACAGACAGACAGACAGACAGACAGAGACAGAGAGACACACACAGAGAGAGAAAGAAAGAGAGAGACAGAGAGAGAGAAAGAAAGAAAAAGAGCGAGAGAGGGTCAGAAACAGAGATACAGAGAGAAGGGGAGGTAGCAGCAATACAGCCAGGCAGAACATGAAAGCCAAGGAAAGTACCCTCTAAGCTTCACCAGTCTATAGCTTTAACACACGAACAAGGCGATGAGAAATGAGCCAGTTGAAGTTTACAACTGCCGCTAATGGTACACTAAGGTAGTCATTTGCTTCACCGTGCTCAAACAAGGAAGGTTTCCTGTTAGCATTCTACGGGGGCTTGCTAGGTTTTTGTCTGTTCGTTATTCTGTAGTTGACTTTCTGCTAAGTGCTTCCATTTCTTAGAAGCTTGGTCTCATTAGTCTATTTTGGAGAAGCGAATGAAAAACAAATCTTTTTTGTTGTACCACAAACACGTAAGCCTTCCTCCATGTGTATGTAGGGACATGCACAGTATAGCATGTCCTTGCTCTTGTGAAATGCGGAACAGGTTTTAATGTGTGCATAGTATGTTCTACGTGTGTTTTCACACAAGACCTTGTTTTATAATGTCATCGGGGGAAAAAGGACTGCAGTTTTCAAGTACATACAAAGTGATGAGAAATGAGTCTGTGTTTGTTTACCACTGCCACTAACAGTGTCAGAAGGTAGTCATTTTGCACAGTCATTTCAAGCGAGCTGTGCCATAAGGCAGTCATTTTACACAGTCATTTCAAGCAAGCTGTGCCATAAGGTAACTATTTGCCACAGTCATTTCAACCCAGGGCTATTTCCTGTAGGCACTAGTCTGGGTTTTGTTAAAGTCTTCTCCCCTCGTCTGTAGTTTACCTTGTGCTAAGTCACTCCATTGCCTAGATCTCATTAGCGCAGACAGAGGAAGCAGATGAACAACAAAGAACTCGCAGTATAGATCGTTTTAGTGGTGTTGCCGAGTGTTCTTTTTTGTCATACCGTAGACCAAGTCGACAGAGATAAGAGCAGACCCCCCTCCCCACTACCACCACCACCACCACCACCACCCTACCCTCCCCAGCCTCTGAAACTATGTGTGGAATGTTGCATGCTGTATTTTGGTAAACTACTAGAACAAGGTCATATTTTTTCCTGTTTTCTGCCACCGTCGCTCTGTTTCCGGTAAATGTGATTAAACGCTCAACTAAGTGTGTTTGTATTTGTGAAAGTGTGTTTACTTTTCATCTCTTTCCGTTTAACAGGTGGGATCCTAATGCACAGATTGCGGGGTGGGATATAGCCTAGTGGTCAGAACATTGCGCTCGCAATTTGACGACCCAGGTTCGATTCCTGGTCGAGGTGATTTTTCCTCTGGATTTAACATCAGTGCTGACTCCACTCCCCCCCAAAAGTCTTTCGGGTGAGACTATAAACCGAGGCCCTGTGTGCGAACGCGCGCAGAACATCTTGCGCACAACATTAAATCCTGTTCCGCTTTTCGTAAGAGTAGGCCATCGTGTGCCGGTGGGAACAGATGACATTTACAAAAGTACATACACACGAGGACTGGATGTGAAAAGCATATGGTTGCTTACTCCATTATCCTCGATATAAAAGAATAAAAATAGATGAATAAATAATTTTAAAAATGCAAAATCAAAACCAATCATTATGCAAAGTAGAACACGTTGGAGTGATGTTTTGACAGCATGCATAGCTCAAGGACACTATCTTATGTTTGCTGTTTGCAATGAGCTATGTGTTTTTGTTGCTTTTTATGTTGTTATTTTCTTTTTCTTACAGTAATTTTGAGTTCTGTCTTTACCTTTTGATGTTACGTAGTTATGTACACAGCAGCGAAGAAATAAGTTCCCGTTTCTATTTAGCTAAGTTTCCGCATAACATTTTTAATGTATGGAGCCAGTTAGCGACAAAAAATCTGTTAAGAACACAACGCGCGTCTATATTCTTAAACGAATTCATATTATGCTTGTATGCGCGCGCGCCCGCATCACACACACACACACACACACACACACACACACACACACACACACCACACACACACACACACACACACACACACACACACACAACATACACACAACATACACACACACGTAAGCACGCACGCACGCACACAAGGACGCACAACTAACTCTCTCTCTCTCTCTCTCCTCTCTCTCTCTCTCTCTCTCTCTCTCTCTCTCTCTCTCTCTCTCTCTCTCTCTCTCTCCACCTTTAAACACCATCCTTAAGACATACCTTGCGGATTTACTACAAAGAGACAAAGGTGATAGTGTTGTTTTAGCTGGCATCAGCAGTAAAGTCGGTCCTAATCCCAAACACATTGGCAAGTTCCTGTTCATCTGCTGGAAATTTACTCGAGGCAAAAGTCAAGTGTCAAAACATATTTCAGTACGTCACGACAATGGTTGATGGTGTCATTGGGGATAATTATGACATCACAAAGTTTAGTTAATACGCGTCAAACAGTTTTAGATGTCACAGTTTTTTTAAGGTGAAATGTATCTATTTTATTATGATAAAAGCAGCAAAAAACCAGCAACAGAATGGACAATTAAGAAGTGATGATTTTGTGCGTAGATTTTTATTTTAAAATACACTCATTTAGGAAATAACGCACGCGCATATATGAACGTACGCAAACACATTATATAATTATATATGTGCGCCTGCATACATGCGCCTGCTCACACACACTAACATACACACACATACACACACATACATACACACACATGTGCGCCCGATCGCTCGCGCACACACATAAAAAACACAACGTGCGCACGCACACACACACACACACACACACACACACACACACACACACACACACACACACACACACACACACACACACACACACAGAGTAGACCTAATATCACAATTTGTGAAAAGACGTTAAAGGAAATTGAACACAGAGTATTACTGCAAGATTCATGTGTGCATCACATGTTGGTTATGCCTACGCAGACACTGGATGTGGTGTGTGGTTTCCACCCATTTACAGAATTAAAAGTTTGTGGAAATGTATTCTCTTTAGAAGACGCAAGTCAAACCACTTGCACGCACAGGCGCTTACACTGACACAACACTCTCTGGTCTGCGACAGATTTATAGGAAAACTTTAGACGGCACCGCTTCTATGAGCATTTAAAGTTTTTAAGTGTAATTGTACAGGTTTTTTGTGCAGATAAATTCCAGAGAGAGAGAGGGGGATATACAGAGGGAGACACACAGATAGAGGCAGTGAAAGAAACACACAGAGACATAGAAAGACAGAAACAGAGAGGAAGGAAAAGAAAAAGAGACAGAGACAGACAATGACAATGACAATGACAATGACAATAGTTTATTGTGA
>CM060330.1:51591710-51594210 GCA_030674155.1 Stramonita haemastoma
AAATAGTAAGACTAAGTTGTAAGGCACTCTGTGAAAGTTGGAGATAAGTCAATATGCTTAAAAATTATTTAGAATTATACATTACTGTGCTTCCATATAGGCAACAGTTGATATCTCAGTTTTAATAAGAATATTGAACATAAAATGGCAATGGATTAAGGGGCATTGACTAAGATGTTTATCTTTTTTCTTTTTTTTTTTTCCTTTTTTTTTTTTTTTAAGGGGGGGGGGGGGGGTTGGTTGAGGGTTAGGGTTAGAGTCTGTTGGAATTAAAGTGGATATGAATATGTCGTTTGAAGACCTCTCTACTTTGGGAGCACTTCAAGTTCAATGGTAGCATGTTCCAGAGCATACTACCAGAGTAGGAGAGGCTTGATTTGAATAGATCAATTCTTGGGATGGGTCGCTGAAGTTTTGTTGAATCTCGAGAATTCAAGTGAAATGTTGATTTCAATGTTGTAGGAGCTTGCCCATAGAGGATTTTATTTATAAACATAGCTTTATTTATAGAAAGCATTTCTTGTAATGGAAAGACTCCCAATTTTGTGTAGTCAGATTCAACTAAACTTGAGGACTTTAAGAGTACTGCCTTGAGGGCTCGTTTATAGTTACTAATAAGAGGTTTTAACGTATTTGCACTGGCAGTGTCAAAGAGTGTAGAGCAATAATTAATTGATGATAAAATATAAGCCTGTAAAAATAGTTTTCTAGCATGTAAGTTTAAGAAGTGTTTTATTCTACAAAGCTGGTAGACTTGTGTGGACACAGTGTTGCTTAATTTGGTTACATGTGCTGTCCATGAGAGATTATTGTCTATTGTAATACCTAGGACTTTGTGATTGTCCACTTCTTCAACTAGGGTTTTGTTTATGAATACAGGGGGGAGTGGAGTTGTCAGATTTTGTCTTTTTTGTCTTGTGGTGATAAGCATTAGTTTGGTTTTTTGTGGATTGAGGGACATATGGTTTTGTTGACACCATTTCTCAAGAGAGTCAATACTTTTTTGTAATGAAACTGATATTCTATCTATGTTGGTGTGACTAGTATGTATTGTTGTATCATCACAAAAAAGCTGACATGGGTCTTTGATATGGAGTGGAAGGTCATTGACATATATACAAAATAGAAGTGGGCCTAGTATTGAGCCTTGGGGGACACCATATTTGACTGGTAATGTACAGGACTTGGAATTATTGATACACACATATTGCTCTCTGTTTCCAAGAAAGGATTTCAACAGTTGTAGGACATTATCTGATATCCCATACAATGACAGCTTCTTACATAAAAGCTTATGATCAATTACATCAAAAGCTTTTGCAAAATCAACAAAAAGGGCACCACAGAACCTGTTGTCATTTAAATTAGTTAGCCAACTTTCAACTAGGTTCGTAAGAGCAGTGTGACAAGAATGACTTTTTCTGAAACCCGATTGATTCTTGTTTAGAAGATTGTGAATCTCAAGATGGTGATAAATGTGTCTATGAATGTGTTTTTCCAACGGTTTTGATAGTATTGATAAATTAGAAATAGGTCTGTAATTACAAGACTTTGAATGGTCTCCACTTTTAAAGAGAGGAATTACTTTAGCTATTTTAAACTGTGTTGGAAAATAGCATTTTTCAATGCATAAATTATAAATATAAGTTAATGTGTCAGAGATGATTGGAGCTGCTAACTTGAGAATTTTACTGTCAATACCATCTGGTCCTCTACTACTATTTTGTTTCAAGCTATTTAGATATCTGAACACTTCAGAAACACTTATGAAAGGGATTTTTAATTTTGATTTAATGTTTTTTGATGAGCAAAAGCTTTTTAGCTCTTCTAAGGAGTTTAATTCTGTCTCATCTTGTTTTATAACTGTTTCAGCTATGGTGGTAAAATAAATGTTGAGATCATCTGGGGAAATTTTATTAGCAATGGGTTGAGTTGGGTATTTATTGGTTAATTGATTGATAGCCTGCCAAACAGCTTTAGGATTGTGTTTCGATGAGGCAAGATTTTGGAAATATTTTTGTTTGGCTTTACGTTTTAATGAGTTTACTTTGTTTCTTTGTTCTTTAAATTCTCCTATTTTTCCTGCTTTTAATAGATCATCTCTTAAATAAGTTTCTTTTAGAATCTCGGTTGTCATCCATTTAGGCTGTGTTGCGTGCTTCACTCTTCGGGTTTTGAAAGGAGCATGTTTATCATAGACTGAGTTAAATGTTTCTAGCCAAAAATATATAGCTTTCTCTGGGTCTGTAAAGTTGTAAACATGATTAATTGAGGAATTTAGCAAGTCAGCAAGAAATTTATTTTCATCAAATTTAACAAATGATCTATAAGTGACTTCCTTGTGACCAGCTATGGGAATTTTTATTCCTTTTTTGTTCCATGTGAAACAGATAGGAAGGTGATCACTGCAGCCACAGTTAGGAACACATATTTCTTTGATATTTTGCTTATTAGTTACATATACATGGTCAATGAGAGTTGCACTGGAGGAGGTTAAGCG
>CM060330.1:51596710-51606710 GCA_030674155.1 Stramonita haemastoma
ATCATATTTTAAAAGTGTTTACTACAAAGCGACAACTGCTCATGACTGTGTTTAAAATGAAAGCTACACCATCACACTCCTAGATACAGAAACAAAGAACTAACGATCATTTTAAATGCCAAGACAGACTCGACAAATCATAAAATTATTTTATTTATTTTTTGTGGCCTCAGTTGCATGCAGATCATGGAGCACCATCTTTTTCCTTGTTTGTTTTATTTTTGTTGGGTGCTTCACACGTCTCTCTTCATTGGCCAAAAAAACCACAAGAGATAAAAAAAAAGTATGTCCCTGTCTCTTTCCTTCTATTTTTTTTTCTTCCATGAACCTGAACAAGTCTGTATTATCTTTACCTACAGTCCGGAGCAATATTTGCCCCAGTGTGTGAATTGCTGCCTGCGTTCTAAGGATATTCAGCGGCAGTGAACAGTCGGCTGGGTTTATTGTTGCTCTAGTGTGTGCAGTTGCGTACATCTATAAGTTGGAAAGTAGTGATGTACATAAATTATGTCTGGGTTTATGTTTGCTCTAGTGTGTGTGTTGTAGTGTTACATTTTCATTCTTTGATTTTTTTTCTCGCCCGCACTCTACTTTTCTGTGGTATTTATTTTTTCCATTTCCACTTCCTTTTTTTCCCCGCACGTAATGTTCCCATTAAACAATCACTATTGTACCACTTTACTTAGAGAACTTTACACCTACAGTGAATCCTTCAAGTCGTGCAAGGTATGCATTCTGTGTAAAGGCGAGGCGACTGTTTCATTATCAATACCAAAACATGACTGACATTTTTGTTCATTTTTAGATAGATCTGACTAGGTTCATTTTGGGACTATAAATTAAATCAAAGAATATCAACAAAGTACCTTAATTTTAAAATAAATATAACGCCAAAAAAACACTCAGTTCTGCTAATATTCAAGGATCGCTTCTAAACCCTGACCAAATCAGAAAATGGGGAAATAAGCCTTCAAATCACACCTAGCCCAGCTGATGATATTTTCCATCAAAGAATTTTGCATTGTTTTTGTAATACTCCCGCGTGCATCCTCCTCCTACCTAGCCTTTAACACACCCTATTCCCGATAGACCATGGCCTACCACTCATACATAGTATTACAGAAAATAATTATTTGGTGTTAAATAAAATTCAAAGAAAATCCTGTTGTCTAGTACGTGTAGTCTTAAAATCTGCTAGAAATTTAGGTATAAGAAAAAAAACTATGGAAAGAAATCGGGTAAAAAAAATTTAAAGAACCTCAAGCTACCTACCCCTTAAGCAGAAATGGGGAAAAAAAATTATGAGTGAATAGTTGTCCTAAACGATGTAGAGATAGGCAGCAAAAATACGGCAACAGATCCCATGGCAGACTAGCAAACAAGTCGATGATATATATATATATATATATAGAGAGAGAGAGAGAGAGAGAGAGAGAGAGAGAAGAGAGAGAGAGAGAGAGAGAGAGAGAGAGAGAGAGAGAGAGAGAGAGAGAAGAAAAACAAACCAGAAGCAAACACTTGGTAAACTTTTTCCCCAAATTTTTCCCCAGATATATATATATATCTTGTTCGTCCGTCGGAGTGACGAGGACCATCCGATCATCCTGGAGGGGGGTGGGGAGGTCATCATCGGTGAGTGCGGAGATGGCTGATAAGCCCAATCCGCGCTTGGAAAGTTCTGCTGCAGTGGGGACAGGGAATGGTAGCAGGTGCCGGGGGCTTCAAGGCATTGTTCTTTCTGTCCTGCCTGCGCTTCTCTGCAGCAGCTTTCCTGTCGCTTTCATATTGCCGGGCACCGTCGTGAACAGTGGCCTGCCACTTGGTTCTGTCTGAAGCTGTCTGCTCCCATGATGACGGGTAATGTTGAAGGCCTTCAGTGATGCCTTCAGAGTGTCTTTAAACCGTTTCCTTTGGCCGCCATGGGATCGCTTGCCGTACTAGAGTTCACCGAACAGAAGCTTCTTAGGTAGCCTGTAGTCTGGCATGCGGGCAGACTACAGGCTACCTAACGGTAGGGATGCTTGGGAGCCCGGCACGAATGAGGACTTCTGTGTCTGGTACCCTATCCTGCCATCTTATGCCAAGCAGTTTCCTCAGCCTGGTGGTGTGGAAGTGATTTAGTTTCTTGGCGTGGCATTGGTAGATAGTCCACGATTCACATCCAAAGAGTAGGGTGGTGAGTACGACAGCTTTGTAGACCTTGATCTTTGTCATGGAGGTGATGCCTCTTCTGTCCCATACATTCTTGTGGAGTCTGCCGAAGGCAGCACTTGCTTTGGCGAGTCTGGTGTTGATCTCGTCGTCAATGACTACATTGCGGGAAAGCGTACTGCCAAGGTAGGTGAACTTGTCAACGGCATTGAGTCTTTGCTCGTTGATGGAAATGTTGGGCTCCACAAATGGTTTTCCTGGAGCGGGTTGGTGTATCACGATATCTAAGAACCTATGGGCGTGACATGGCCCCGATAGACAATACAAGATCACTGGACTCATTTCTGCAGTGGATGGACAATGCCTAGATTCTAAAGTGATAATAGCCCTCCCTCTCCTATGTGAAGGGGAGGGGGAGGAGGGGGGGGAAGGGGGGGGATTGAGGGCTGTCAGTATATATAGCATCCCCTTCCTTCTTGAAAATCTGTTTAGGAATTTCCTTGGTTCTTTCCTGTGTTTCTGCGTTGCTCCTTTTCTTCCTGTCACATTCTTGTCAATTTTCTGCCTCCTTGGTTTTTCTTCATACCATATTGTCTTTTCTGCCTTCTTGGTCTATTCTGTTTTTATCCCATAAAGACAAAAAAAGGTTTTCTCCCACGCCAAATAAAATGGACAACGCCGAGTTTCTTAAGTGCTAATAGTCCTCCCTCTTCCATGGGGATACCGGGGACTTGTCAGTATAAATAGCATCCCCACCTTCTGGGAAATCTGTGTTAGGATTTCCCTCTTTTCTGTCCTTTTCCTTTGTTCTGATTTGTTCCTTTTCGTCCTATCATCTTTTTGTCAATTTTCTGCTTTTTTGGTCATTACTGGCTATTTTTTTCTCAGAAAGACTTACAAATATAAGTTCTCTCCAATACTAAAATAGGATGCGCTGGGCCTGGCTTGTCAGGCACTTAGCAGCAGTTCTACGCATTTTCGCTCATAATTATGACAAACAGTATCTGCTATCGGAGTGTTCGAAGACAATAATGAAAAGTAGTCCTATTACTAGCCTTTTTGCCAGGAAGTGGTGCTATCAAATCTACAAGGCCACAATAGAGGTTGACCATCGAATTCAAATTTATCAGCAAGAATTTTTTTTTAATATTGTTGCAAACGCATTAGTTGCATACTGTATAGCTACACTTAATTTACTACCCTACATCAAACATTTTTGTTTCCTGCAATACAGCTAGCAGCTGTTAACTTAAGACTGGCTGGTTTGCCTTCGTGTCTAGTAGTCTCACAAATTCCATCACAGGTATTGACAGAATAACATTTTCTATGCCACTCCTTCCCTTTACTGCTGTTCCCTTATACAACTGTGTCCCCATACCGCAGAAGGGAGTCAGTCAGGTCAGTGTTAAGGTTAGATACAACAGGGTCAGCTGTTAGGGTTTGCGGTATGGGGCAAGAAGAAACTTAGGGTTAGAGTTATAGTGTTAGCAGCAGCACAAGGGAACAGCACTGCAGGGAAGAAGTAGCTATCAGAAAAAAAGTATTTTTTCTTTAAAACACACAGAGCTAATTGTGTGCTGAGAAAAACTTTTACAGAAAATCGCGGTTAATTCGAGGAAAATATTGATTTCTTGCCGTGGAATAAGCGGTGGTATACTTGCATTAATTTTGCAAATATTTGAAACATCAAAAATTCTTGATTTGTTTTATGTGAACTCTTCCCCTAACCGTACACTCCAGTTAGGTGTTTTCATTACTTTTCTGTTTTGAATTAGCATTTCTGATTAGGAACTCGAAATTTAGACTTTTTTGCATCTAGGAACTACACCACAATAGCGCTTAAAGCCAGTAATAGTACTGTTGGACCATTTCTATTTTAAAACCAATTACAACAATATCCTTTGATTTGTTGCACGTGTTCACGACAGGACTCATTGCATATCTTCAACATACGAACAGTTGTAAAGTTAGATTTTTTTTACATAATTTATTTCCGCAAGCTGAAACGTGAAAAGAAAAAATGTTGACGCCAACTAGCATAGCGGGGTCTCACAAGTGTATGCTATTGTTAGAGCCGATATTATTGGTACGGTTTATCCTGAACTGGTTTTTCGTTATGCTGATTTGCATGCTGTGTGCCTTAAAGGCTTCATCAAGTTGATTTTTAGGTTTTCCGACTCGTGCACTTTTCCAGATAGGCTGTCGATATCATCCCGTCTCCAATGCTGAGAGTTCCGTCGCGGTTTTCAAGTGTATCAGCCATTATTCTCTCTAAGCAGATGTTGAAGAGGGTGGGAGAAAGCAGACATCCTTGCCGTACTCCAATGATGGTTCTGAACCATTTTCCTATCTTATGTTGTAACTTGGAGCTGTAGTATCTGCTGAAGAATCGAAATCTGAAATTCTCTCCATGGTATCCCAGGACATAAATACAATGACCAAGCAAAGTCCCCTGGAATGATAATACAAGGAGGGACTCAAAGAGACAGACGGAGAAAACGATGGGAAGACAATATCCGAGAGGGGACTGACCTCGAGTGGAAATACATACTACAGCAAACTAAGAACTGTGAGGAGAGGAAGAAACTGCTTGCAAAATCGGTCTACTTAAACGACGGAATAGGTGAAGTTGAACGTATAACAAAGGAAGACATTTTACTTTGATAGCAACTCTGTATGAAGGAAAGATCTTTACACATTGATATTTATAACTAAAGATCTTTACACATTGATATAAATTATCTAAATATGAAGAAAAGAACGGTATGTTTTATGTACCAACTAACTAAATATGGGAAAAAAAGAGCTTTACACTTTGATATAATAACTCTCTAAGAAGGCAATAAAGCAATACATCGATACAGAATAGCCGACAGGTAAGTAAAGAAATTTATACTTTAAAACAAAATATGCCATGAAAAGATGTATATGTTGATGAACAAAACTCATTTTGAAGAAAATATCGCTATACTTTTATAACTACTTAAATAAATGTGAGACTAATAAAAAAAAATTTAAAAAACACTTTATAATTATTCTGACACCAAAAAAAACTTAACTTATTCATCAAATAAATCGGCCACTTATGTTTTGACCTCAACTTGTTTATTTTAGGAATTTGTTATCACTAAACTCGAATAAAATGTTATGGTATACTTTGACACAAGCTTTGTACTTATTTTAATGTTTACTTTTATACCAGCTTTATTTTCGGATAATAACCTTTAGATTACATTTGGCACTAGCTTTATATTCTTGCATTAAATTCGACAACAGCTTTTATATTCTGACGTTGCCTTCAACAAAAACTGTATATATTAACTTTAAATCTGATGAAACTGTACTTTACGCTTTGATGATTTCCTCAACCTTTAAGAAATAATGTCATGCTTCTGACATCAACTTAGTGAGTTCATCTGTTTATGAAATTTCATGATTTTGCTAGGAATATTTAACGCTTTTAACTGAGCAGGCTGGTCAAAATAATTGGGGGAAAACACTGGCAAGACTGAGTACTTTGAGGGCTGAAAAATGGCTTTCCTAGTTTTGTTTACACAAAACATACCATCTACTTGTAATCGTAAAACATTTTCTGTTTTGAGGTTTTGAAGCTCCTTTCCTCAGCAGACACACACACACGCGCGCGCGCACACACACACACACACACACACACACACTAAAACACACAACACACTAAACACACACACACACACAACCACACAACACACACACACACACACAACACACACACTAAACACACACACACACACATTAAACACACACACACACACTAATACACACACTAAACACACAACACACACACACACAACACACACACACACACACACACACACACACACACACACACACACACACACACACACACACACACACACACACACACACACGCTAAGCACACGCTAAGCACACACACAACACACACACAACACACACACTAAACACACACACTAAACACACACTAAACACACACACACACACACACACACACACACACACACACAACACACACACACACACACACACACACACACACACACACTAAACACACCTTACATAATTTTTACCCCCACGTTGAGGCTGTGAAGAGCTTGTTCACTGTGAAGAGGGCGTCACTTCAAAGTTGGTTTGTTTTTTTTAAGTCTTTCTATTTTGTTTTAAGTCTGTCTATGCTGGATCCGTGACTATTGGTGTAGTCTTCCAAAGTATCAGTGACTTGACAGATTTCCTGTTGTGTCCGTGCCTTGATGGTGTTGTCTGATGTCTCTGGAATTGGTGACGATGTTATTGTCTCTTCTGGAATCGGTGACGAAGTTTCCTCTGGAATCGGTGACGAAGTTTCCTCTGGAATCTGGAATCGGTGACGAAGTTTCCTCTGGAATCTGGAATCGGTGACGAAGTTTCCTCTGGAATCTGGAATCGGTGACGAAGTTTCCTCTGGAATCTGGAATCGGTGACGAAGTTTCCTCTGGAATCTGGAATCGGTGACGATGTTTCCTCTGGAATCTGGAATCGGTGACGATGTTTCCTCTGAAATCGGTGACGAAGTTTCCTCTGGAATCGGTGACGATGTTTCCTCTGGATTGGTGACACAATGTTTCCTCTGGAATCGGTGACGATGTTTCCGCTAGAATCGGTGACGATGTTTCCGCTGGAATCGGTGACGAAGTTTCCGCTGGAATCGGTGACGAAGTTTCCGCTGGAATCGGTGACGATGTTTCCGCTGGAATCGGTGACGAAGTTTCCGCTGGAATCGGTGACGAAGTTTCCGCTGGAATCGGTGACGAAGTTGTTCCTTCCTCTGGAATCGGTGACGATGTTGTCTCTGAAACTGGTGTCTTGATGTTTCCTCTCAAATTGTTGACAATGTTTTCTGTGGAATGGGTGACTTGATGTTTCCTCTGGAATCGGTGACTTCTTGTTGTCTCCAGATTTGTTGACAGGTGCCTCCTCTGTGATCACTGACTTGAGTAGTGGTTTTTCATGGCAGCAATAGGGCCTAAAACAGAAGAGGTTTGAATAAGAATCAATTATTGTTCTTAAATCAAATTTATTACAGTCATGTTGATGTGCACTACAATTTGAACTATTCTATTGCTTTAGTGACAGAAAAACTTATCAGATGGGAGGGAAAGAGCGAGAAAGAGACAGACAGACATACAAAAACAGAGACAGAGAGGGAGAGAGAGACAGAGACAGAGAGAGAACAAGACATACTGGTACCTTGGGTCTAAGCTTCTGGCTGCTCGTGCCGCGTCCTCAGGCATTGAAGTACCTAGGACGGGAACAGCTTCGATGACAGAATGTTGTCTCCTGTAGAGTTGATCTTTTTATGGTGTTTCCTGTGGAATTGATGACTTGGTGGGGTTTTCTCCTGTAGAGTTGATCTTTTTATGGTGTTGTCCCCTGGAGAATTGATGAATTGACGATATTATCTCCTAGAATACTGATGACTTGGTGTTGTCTCTTGTTGCTTTGAGGACGTGATGGTGTTGTCTTGTTAGCTTGAAGAGTTGATGGTGTCTCCTGTAGAATCAGTGACTTGGTGTTGTCTCCATTAGAATGGTATGGTTTGATGGTGCTGTCTCTTATGGAACTATGAGCTTGACAGGTGTTGGGTTAAATGGGTGACTTGATGTTTTCTGTGGAACCTGTGACTTTTTTTTCTGTAGAACTGGTGACGGCGTTTTCTGTGGAATTTGTGACGATGTTTTCTGTGGAACTGGTGACTTTATGGTGTTTTCTGTGGAACTTGTGACTTGGTGTTTTCTGTAGAACTGGCGACCTTATGGTGTTCTCTGTGGAACTTGTGACTTGGTGTTTTCTGTAGAACTGGCGACTTTATGGTGTTTTCTGTGGAATTTGTGACTTGGTGTTTTCTGTAGAACTGGCGACTTTATGGTGTTTTCTGTGGAACTTGTGACTTGGTGTTTTCTGTGGAACTGGTGACTCGAACGCTTTCTGTGGAACTGGCGACTTGTATGTCTCCTGTGGAATCGATGACTTGACCGCTGGTCATTCATGGCGAAACTGGAACCTGAAGAGGGAGAGCTTTGTTTAAGAATTAGTATTGCTTTCAGTTGAAAGATATTGTATTAAATATTAATGGTGTACAATAAAGTGTGAATTATCTTATTGCCTCAGCGATATGCGCGTTATCAAAAGGGGGTGAGAGAAAAAAAGAGAGAGGAGGGGGAGAGAGAGATAGAGAGAGAGAGGGAGGGGAGAGAGACAGGGAGGGAGGGAGAGGGAGGAGAGGGAGGGAGGGAGGGAGGGAGGGGGAGGAGAGAGAGAGAGAGAGAGAGAGAGAGAGAGAGAGAGAGAGAGAGAGAGAGAGAGAGAGAGAGAGAGAGAGAGAGAGAGAGAGAGAGATTGAGAAAGAGAGAGAGACACAGAGAGACAGAGAGACCGACAGTGAGACAGAGAGAGACAGAAAGACAGAGACAGAGACACAGAGACACAGAGAGAGGGGGAAGAGAGGAAGGGGGAAGGAGAGAGGGAGGGAGAGAGGGAGAGAGAGAGAGAGGGAAGGAGGGAGAGGGAGAGACAGAGAGAAAGACAGAGAGAGACAGAGATAGAGAGACACAGAGAGACAGAGAGAGATAGGGGGGGGGAGGTTGCTGCCATAACAACAAGCTGAATGATTACTACGTAATCCAGATCGAGAATTTCATATCAAAGTCGAAAATGCGGAACGTAGAGGTAGACAGAAACAGAAGTCTGTCCCATTTAAATGAAGTGGCAATGAAATCTAAGATATTTGTCTCGAAAAAAATTTCATTGAATAAATGCAAATATTTTTGTTTACCCTAGCGCAAAAACACTGAATATTTTCAAGCGCACAAGGAAATTCCTAAGTATGATGGAAAAGTCTATACCTCAAATTTATAATAGATTCTTAATGACTGATTTTTCGGTTGGAACACGCGCAACGACAAAAACAAACGACAGGGCGTATTACCTCCTTACGTCTTTCCACTTGCTCGTGCCGCGTCCTCGGGCATTGAAGTACCTAGGAGGGGAACAGCCTTGATGACACCATGATTCTGCCCAAAGAAAGTTAATAGTCAATAGCTTGTGTATACCTGCACACACAGGCATACACACACACAGTGCGCGCGCGCGCGCACACACACATACACACACACGCGTGTTTTATCTGTAACCTAGAGGTAACTCGCCTTGAAAATGAAAAGTGTGGGTTCCACTCCCGGTTTGAATCCAATCTTTGCCTCCCCCCTCTTTCCCATCCAACCATTAAAATTTTTAGTTTGCTTTTTTTTGCATGAGGCGATAAAACCTAACTCCGCTGAGCAACACACATTCAGCGCACATAAAAGAACCCTCAGCAACAAGAGGCCTTCTCCTGGCGAAACATTCTCTCGTAAATAGTCATTCAAAGGGAACCAAATGCATGCGCAGAAAGGACAACTAGAAGGAATACGTGGCGCTGCTTTTATGGCAACACGCTCTCCTCAAGAACAGCAGCCCGAATTTTGCGCAGAGAAATTTGCCTCGACTGAAAATGTTCTATACCATGGAATGCAGTGCAATGCAATGCATTATAATACAACGCATTACGACTTACTACAACACAAATTTAAGACAGGAAAACAAAATGTAACAGATATCTGTAGTTTGTTTACCTGTGTGGATGTGGCGGAAGTCCCATTGTGACTTGAAGGTGTAGTCTTGCAAGGAGTTGGTGGCTTGACAGGTGTTTTTCAAGGAATCGATGACTTGACACTGGTGTTTTTCAAGGAATCGTTGACAGGACACTGGTGTTTTTCAAGGAATCGTTGACTTGACACTGGTGTTTTTCAAGGAATCG
>CM060330.1:51611710-51614210 GCA_030674155.1 Stramonita haemastoma
ATTAGTTAAACTACTTTAGTATTTATTTATTTATTTATTTATTTATTTATTCTTTTACACCAAGGATAATGGAATAAGCACCCATGTGCTTCTTTACATCCAGTACCCGTGTGTATACAGTTTTTGTAAATTTTATCTGTTCCCACCGGCACAACAATGATTTAGCGTGTGCGCAAGATGTTCTGCGTGCGTTCGCACATGGGGCCTCGGTTTATAGTCTCATCTGAAGGACTAGTATGGTTTTAGAGCACGATACTATGGCCCCACTATAACTCTGCTGCAGGTATTGTTGAAAAAAAACAGAGGCTGACACAAAAAAGGTTTAGATTTTAACACTGCAGTGGATTGGGTTTTGCCACTTATGCATTTACATCAAAACATGCGTAAAGCTTCTCTTTTTTTTTTAGCTTTAGCTCACACCAAGTCTCTATAACTTATCATGACAAATCTTTTTTAATAAAATGTAGTTTTGTGCAAAACAAACGCATGGCTTTTAAAACTTCGAATTTAACACCCCCCAAATTGTTCTGGTTTTTGACAATGTAAAAGAAATTCATGTCGGTTTTTAACACTGTAAAAGAAATTCATGTCGGTTTTTGACACTGTAAAAGAAATTCATGTCGTGACACAACTGATCAATTCTAATATCACTTTTTGTGAAGAGATGTTAAATTGAAGACCACCACAACTGATCAGTTTGTGATTAAATTTTTGGTTCACGACACCACTCGAACCTTAGAGAAACTAAACAGGGTGATATTTGTGGGTGGACTGTGTCTCGTTCCTTCCCCTCACGTTCACAATTTCTTGGCAGTGGTTGTGAAAACAGATTAAAATAGGTCTTTTTTTTAATTCAAAACAATACCTTAAAGGCATTGATACTAGTATGCATCTACTTAAAACTAAATATACTCACAAGTTCTGCTTGTTGAAAATCTTTATAAAAATGCTGCGTTGATGGTCAAGCCCTCTTGTTTCCCTTGGTCAGCAGTCAACTTGATCCTCTTGCGTATGCAGGTCACTGGCTGTTTGAATGTTTTGAAAAAAGAGAAAACCTACTTACCTTTGGCTACAGCAACTCAGACACGATTTGCGATTTGCACGTGTGAAGTAACAGTGTTCACACGTTCAGTCTTAAGGTTTAGCCCTGTTCAACTAGTGGCTAACATGTTAACGTTTGATTTTTTTCTCTGTGTGTGTGTGTGCGCGCGCGCGCGCGCGCGCGCGCGCACGCTATATGTGAGATTCTTTTTTTTTTACTACTTTATTCATTCTTTTTTAGGAGAAAAAAGCAGTTGCTACAATAAACTAAAACAGCTACAGGCTTTGTAATCTAAAACGTACCACACCTTTCCAGTGTATGTCAAAGTAATAAAAGAAGGATACTGTTACTGGAATAATGATTATAATTTTGTTTAGCACTGTAACTAGATCAGGGGATACCACTTAAGCAAAAACTTCACACAGAAAAGAACACTTCTGAGAGAGAGACAGACAGACAGACAGACAGACAGAAACAGAGACAGACAGACAGACAGACAGACAGAGACAAAGAAAACGGGAGACAGAGACAGAGAGAGGGCAGAGGAGTGTACACCCTTGTGTTTGTAGAGCCTCGGACATAAATTAAAATCTCTAGGTATAATCATCTGGATTGCTTTCTTAACGTATATCTATGTAATGATGTTGTTTTAATGATGAAATCTTTGCAGACGTAATCGTTTTTTTGCATACCAATAAAAATGTTCTTCAGAGATGATGTCTAAGTGTGCCTACGTTTTTCTTAATTTTTGTTATCTGTTCTTACCCGCACATATAACCTACTCTGACGAAAAGAAAAAACAGGTTTTAAGGTATGTTCAAAGTGTTCTCTGTGCATTTGCAAACAGGATTGAATTTACCTACTTGTATCCACTCAGCTATAACGTCTTTAAAATCTAATCTTACCAGGTGTAAATTCCCGACAATTGGACTGACGGAACATGCTGGGAGCAGACACATCAGAGTTAGGAGGCTGACAATCCCTCCATTTAACTGGATTCAGAGGGCTGCACAGCTTTACCTCCCCTGTAGGGATGCTGGAGGGGGCCTGTCAGTATAAATAGCATCCTCACCCTCTAGAAATTCTGTGCTAGGAATTCCATCTTCTAACTCTTCAGTTTCTCCCTCGTTTTTTTTTTCTTCCCGTCACCTAGGGCCTCATTCTTTACTATTTTCATTTACATTTTTACATTTACGCCACTTCAAGTCACGGCAGATTTCTCTGCGTGAAAGTGGAGCTGCTCTCTTCGGGGAGAGCGCGTCTCCATAAGAGCAGCGCCACCCATTATCTTTTTTTCCTGCCAGCAACTGTATTTGTTTCCCTATCCGAGTGGATTTTTTCTATAGAATTTTGCCAGGGACAACTCTCTTGTTGCCGTGGGTTCTTTTACGTGCGCTATATAATTGCGTGTAACAAACGGGACCTCGGTTTATCTTTTCATCTGAAAGACTGGTACCC
>CM060330.1:51624210-51626710 GCA_030674155.1 Stramonita haemastoma
AAATATAGGAAAAAGTGAGAGAAAAGAGATTGGAAGGACATTAGAGGAAAAAGAGGGAGGGAAGAATGAAAAAAGAACGAACTTAACAAAGAAACAACATACGACAACCAAAAACTAAAAACTAAAGATTTTAATAAAACCAATCAAAAGTGGAGAGAAAAAAAAAAAAAGGGAAAAAACAAGAACAAGGAGATAGAAAAAGTGTCATTCCCAAAAAAAAAAGAAAGAAAGAAAGTGAAAAAAACACAAATGAGAGAAGAAACAGAAAGAAATAATGTACTGAAAAAAGTTTTTTTTTAAAAGACCAAAAGTACAAAACAAACAGAATAAAACTACAAAAAAGAAAAGAAGAGAGAAAAAATAAGAAAAGCAAAACAAAGTACGAAAGACATAATTTTTTTTTTTTTAAACATGACAAACAATCAGCCCAAACCAACGAACTGTTAAATAAAAAATAAAATAATAAAAAAAACTTACTGGAGAAAATGAGGGGGAAAAGAACGTACACAAGAAAACAGAAAAAGGATGGGAAGATGAATAAAAACTAAACACCAAAAATATCTTATAAGTACTTTCCACTTTTATACAACAAACAATTCCAAACAACACTTTGGTTTAACGTATGACATTTCACATTTTATATATTTTTCCCTGTTTCAGCTTAGCGTTCAGAACACAATGCTGTCTTCGTTTACAAGGCGAGAGACACAAACAGACATACAAACTAACAAACAGAAAAACAGACTAACACACACACACACACACACACACACACAACACACACACACACACACACACACACACACACACACACACAACTGACAAAAAAAAAAAAACACGATACTAACAAACTGTCACATATACAGACTGACAGCGAGTAAGACATTGCAGACTAGTAAATGAGAGACATAAGACAGAGCAGTCAGATCAAAAGATATGGACAGACATGGGCGTGTTTGAGATGTAAGCAACCACACCCGTCTCTCTAACACGCACGTACTACGCAGCTATGTAATTATATAAGTGCATTAGTGCAATTTCCGCAGATATCTGCTTTAACACAGAAAACGTGCACAAACAGGTGCAGACATACGCACGCACACAGCACTCACCTACGCACGCACTCACGGACACACACACATACACACATAGACACACACGCACGCACGCACCCAAGTGTATATGTACATACATACATACATACATACATACATACATACATACATACATACATACATACATACATACATACATACATACATACATCCTTTTTTCTTTTTCTTTTTTTTACCGACTCTTTTGCCTTGTGACTATAATCTTGAAGGCTACACTGGAAATAAATGATCTTTTGTTCTGTACTGTTTACACACACACACACACACACACACACACACACACACACACACACACACACACACACACACACACACACACACACACACACACACACACACACACACACGCTCGCACGCAAGCACGCACGCGCGCGCGCGCGCAACACACACACACACTCCAAATTTTGGCAAGGCAGTCAACTTTTTCATTAAAATAAATACCAGTATGTGAGGGAACCCAACAGAAAGCAATAGTGCTACCTCTTAAAATCAAAAAGTGTACCAGATGCCTGATTTCAATGATAAGGTCTTTTCTTACTTTAGGAGTAGAATTGTTTAAAGCATGCATAACCGATTTAGAATCGACAAGCATTAAGGATATTGAATATGTCTTTAGGGAAGTCAGTTACATGGTATTGCGCTGGAGAGTACAATGTTGATCTGATACTCCTACGCTAAGGAACATTGAAAAAGCATCGACAGACAAAAAGCATTCCACACACAAATAGCAGCACAGACCAAAACAGCTATGTTACAGGAAACGGGGTTACGGCACAACAGACAAAAACAGCTTTGAAAGAAAGAACAACAACAACAAAAACCAAACTAAAAGCCAGATAAAAGTCAAGAAAGCAGGCCCAAGGAAAAGAAAACAGAAAAAAATGAAGAAATACAAACTAAGTGGAGAAAGAAAGGATGTAAGAGAGAACACAAATGGGAAAAAGGAAAGACAGGACAGAAAAAGAAAGAAAGAGAGACAAGAAAAGAACGGGAAAAGCGTATA
The DNA here is from genome assembly GCA_030674155.1 of Stramonita haemastoma. Taxonomy (NCBI): domain Eukaryota; kingdom Metazoa; phylum Mollusca; class Gastropoda; order Neogastropoda; family Muricidae; genus Stramonita; species Stramonita haemastoma. The sequence goes on from CM060330.1 coordinate 51,626,329, forward strand.
GAGGGAACTTATTTTTACAGAAGGCAAGAAAAAAAAAAGAAAAAAAAAGAACATGAATAAAACGAGAAAGAAAATAACACAAAAATAAGACAAACTGAGGCAGAGATAAAACAAACAAAAAAATCAACAACAGAAAGCAAGAGTAAAAAAAAAAAAAAAAAAAAAAAAAAAAAAAAAAAAAACCACAAAATGAATGAAAAACAAAAGAAACCAAAAAAAAAAAAAAAAAAAAAGTCTCCACAATTCTCTTAAGTACCTAGGAGTCTTGTACCACGATCGATCCCACGAAACACCTTGGTTTAACATGTGACATTTCTGGCTTAAAAATTTATCCTTCTTTTCTTTTTTTTGTTTTCTTATAGCTTACTTAGCTTTTAGACTA
>CM060330.1:51631859-51634359 GCA_030674155.1 Stramonita haemastoma
TATCTATCTATCTCTTGATGGTGGTGTAAATGTTGAAGATGATGGTGATGTAAATGCTGAAGATGAAGGTGATGTAAATGTTGAAGATGAGGGTGATGTAAATGTCGAAGATGTTGGTGATGTATATGCTGAAAATGATGGTGATGGTGAGGTAAATGCTGAAGATGATGGTGATGGTGATTTAAATGCTGAAGATGATGGTGATGGTGATTTAAATGCTGAAGATGATGGTGATGTAAATGCTGAAGGTGATGGTGATGTAAATGTTGAAGATGAGGGTGATGTAAATGCTGAAAATGATGGTGATGGTGAGGTAAATGCTGAAGATGATGGTGATGGTGATGTATTTGTGGAAGGTGATGATTATGAATGATGATGTAGAGGGTAGAACCAACGAAGGAAGTACTGATGGTTATGGTGATGTGAATACTAACAATGATGATAGTATGATGATTTGATTTTTTAATGGTGATGATGATTATGATGTTGTGGTTACTAAAGGTGATGATGGTAACGATGGTGTAGGTGTTGAAAGTAATAGTGGTAACGGTGACTATGATGAAGAAGTTAAAGATGACGATGGAAACAGTGATGAAGAAGACGAGGATGATGATCGTGACTATTATGTAGACACTGAAGATGATGATCGAAAATTGGAATTGTGGAATAGCTGGAAATGTTTTCCGCGTTGATGTTTACCTTCCTCCTGCCTCAAACATGTTTTGTATAGTGGTCTAAGGCCGATGTACAATAAAACTTTTCAGTGTTCAGTGTTCTTCTCTCTCTCTCTCTCTCTCTCTCTCTCTCTCTCTCTCTCTCTCTCTCTCTCTCTCCTCTCTCTCTCTCTCTCTCCTCTCTCTCTCTCTCTCTCTCTCCTCTCTCTCTCTCTCTCTCTCTCTCTCTCTCTCTCTCTCTCTCTCTTTCTCTCTTTCTCTCTTTCTCTCTCTCTCTAACATCAGTGCCGGCTCCACTCTCTCCAAAAGTCCTTCAAATGAGACTATAAACCAAAGGTCCGTGTGCAAACGCACGTAGAACACCTTGCGCACACGTTAAAACCTATTCCACTTTTACAAAAATATGGCATTGTGTGCATGAGAATGGATAACATTGACAAAACCGCATACACATGGGGACTACAAGGTAAAAAGCACATAGCTGTGTATTCCATTATCCTGTGGATCGGTGGTTTAGCGGTGATGTGCCTGCCTAGAAAGTGAAAAGTCTGGGTTGGAGTGTACGGTGGTTCGAATCCCGTTTAGGCCCAAAACTTTTCCCCCATCCATTAGACCATGATTGGTGGTCTGGGTGTTAGTCTTTCGAATGAGACGATAAACCGAAGTCACGCGTGCTACACATCATTACTTAGCACACGTAAAACAACCCACGGCAACAAGAGGGTTGTCCCTGGCAAAATTATGTAGAAGAAAGCCACTCTGATAGGGAAACAAATACAGTTGCAGACAGGAAAAAGAAAAAAATAATAACATATGTCGGTGCTCTTGTAGCCACGCGCTTTTCCGGGGAGAGCAGCCTGAATTTCACACAGAAAAATCTGCTGTGGCATAAAGTGGTATAAAAAAATTTTTTTATTCACCTTCACCCTTAGCTGACCAGCGGCCACTCTACCTCCCCCTCCATTCATACCTAGCTTGTCTGTACTCAGGAACATTATCTGTTTGCCCGAGTGGGCTTCATTCATCTGACCTTGGTGTGTCTATCAACAGTCACTGGTATTGTCAGTTAACGATGGTTAGATTGTAGCATGCTCCGGCGTAGTGTAAAAGTTTATTTTTGCGATACAAATAAAAAAATAAAATGAGCTCAACAATAAAAGCCTACTTAAAACTTTCATTGAAAGCATATGTTCGGATCCTAAAGAGAAAGTGTTACGAAACGTTTAAATGTTTTTAATACAGTTATTTGTATCATTGGTGCAAATGGAAACCTATACTTGGAAATTGTTCAGAAAGTCAGACACAACACATACACTTGGGAAAAAGGAACTCTCCATATCCTAGTCTATGATCTACTTGACCAGCCCCAAAGTTGAATATTGGATACAAAAAGTAACATTCATGTGTAGCCAGTCACAGCCATAGTCATTCACCTTCGTAGAACCTCCCATTCACCTGCAACTGACCCCTATTCAAAACTGATCATCGGTCAAAGTCAATCTTCACATCTTTCTGGCGTTGGTTCTAAGCAGCTCCATCCTAGGTCTAACTGGATTCTATCCACAAGATCTGGTCATCCAATTCGTGGTGTTGAAAACGAATTTCACGTCGCTACCTGGATTAAGCCGCTCCCCGCAGAGTCCTTCGGATGAGACTACAAACCTAGGTCCTGTGTGTGAACGCACGCAGAAGATCTTGCGCTCACATAAAATCCTATTCCGCTTTGTGAAAGAGTAGGCCATTGTGTTCTGATGGGAACCGATGACAAATTTACGAAACTGCATACATAATTATGGGGACTGGATGTTACAAAGAACATAAGTGCT